>JAUCNO010000425.1:3622347-3635735 GCA_032353835.1 Enteromius viviparus
CTGCTCCAAGTTTAATTTGTTATTATTAAAGTCTTTTATTTTATATACGTTTTTGTCTACCTCGTCCTCCTTCTCCCGGAACCCTACGTTACACATATCAAATAAAAACAAAAACTCTTGGTTTTGATACACAAAAATGGACGTTGACGTATATACGACATGCAGGTGTTTGTTGTGCATATTATACACTCTTTTCACCTAAATAAGATACGAAATTTGTTAGCGTGGATATGATAAGCAGTTTTCGAATAAATATGATACAGATACCCCACAACCCTAATGCTACCCATCACGTAGGTTGTTCCAAAGTTGTGTGATTTTCTTTCTTCTGCAGAACACAAAAAATATTATTTTGAAGAGCACTGGGCTCCAGTGATTTCCCTGTATGGACAAAAATCTGCTCTATGCGATCTTGCAAAACACTAGGGGTGCAGGGCATACACCAAACAAAAAAAACTTCGGCCAACCAATCAGAAAGAAGAGGTGGGGTTTAACGCACGTTTTAACCCCACCTCTTCTTGCCGGTTGTTTGGCCGAAGTTTGTTTTTGTTGTGGTGCCCAAAATGTTTCTTTCGGTATTGCAGCTTCTGTGTTGTCTTTCGAGAGTGGTTTTTTCCCCCCAGTTTATTAGGAGGGCAGACGGCTAGACGATCAAGGGGTGATGCATACGGTTTGAGATAAAAATAAAATCAAACTAAAATCCTGCAACATCACATAGAGCACCTTTATGACTTTTTTAAAATATCTTCTTCTTTGTTTCATTAAAGAAGGTTTGAAAGGACATCAGGGTAAGTAAATGGTAACAGAAGCTGTAAACAATACAACTTTCTTTGTGAGTTAAAGAAATCAGAAAAAAGACCTGCAGAAGGTTACTTTAACCTTCACTGCTGAAAAAAAAAAAAAAGAGCACAACAGGAAAATAAAAACAGCACTCACGCTAATTCCCGAAAATCCCCCTGGTGCTTCATGGGAACGTGGTGCCACCCCTCTCCTGGGCCAAGCTGTTGCTTAGCAACATTTCATGTAAGGGAACCGCCCACAAATTAAGCTTACCATAATTCAGACAAAACACAACTAACATCCAAAGGTTATATTACTCCGATTTAAAGAATCTGTATGAAATCTGTTATACTGTATGAAGTGTATTTATGTTGTCCCATGTATTGTATTACAGATATATTTATCTTGGGACTGTTTTACAATTTCCTGTGCTTATTTGGGGGGAAATGTTTGTTACATGGAGCTGAAATTAGTCATATTTGCCAAATTAATCAGGCTATGTATATTATGAATATTTATGGATCTTTCTGTGAATTTCTGCAGTTGCAGGTTGCATGTGTGCCTGCATGTCAGTGATGTTAAAATAGCATATGCTGCTCACATTCTTTTCCACACCTGCATTATCCTGCAGGTTCACAACAGCTGATAATGGCCCTGCAGTGCATTAAAGGGACAGTTCACCAAAAAAGGTTGGGAAATAAGTGTGGGTAAACCATAATAGAAACTTCTGTTATTGGAACATATATATATTTTTAATAATTCTTAGATGGATTTTGTTACGAGGACACAAGGATGATTTATTATTATTATTTGACTGCAGGAAATGTTATTATGAAATATCTAGTCTACATTTTGTAGAGAAACAAATGTTTAAAATTTTTTAGTGATGCATTTGTTTCTTAATCATGCACAGAATTTTACTTTCCTGGATGTTAATTAATGAACTGTCTGGATTATTGGGATTGTTGCGTCACCTTTTGGACTTATTCTGACGGCACCCATTCACAGCAGAGGATTCGTTGATGAGCAAGTGATGGAATGCTAACTTTTTTCAAATCTGTATAAATGAAAAAATAAATGCATCTACATTTTGGATATCCTGAGGGTATCAAATAACAGTTTCAGCATATGTTATTTTTTGAGATAACTAATACTTTATGACCCACATATTACCAATGAATGAATGAATAAAGAAATACTGCACCGTAAAACAGACGCGGAGAGAGACGGAGACACTGAAGCCAAATGTTTTACCCTCTATCAGCCAGTGGTTTATGAGCTGACTAGCTAGTGCTCTTAATGTTCAGTGAGGCAGCAGCCAGTCTCTTGAGAATCTGGCAGACCTAGTTATGCTGTGTGTGTGTGTGTGACGGTGTGCATGCATGTTTGCAACAGTTGTTGGGCGGTGCCAAGAAAACCTGAAAGCACAAAGCAAATATGAAGTGCTATAACTAAACTGTATCTGATCAGAAGATTTCCTATGCTTACATTTAATTTTCTCTGTGCTGTCTTCTTCAGTGATATCATAAAATATTTATAGTATTGCATAACATAGTCGCACACGCACACAATCCTCTTGATACTCATACCGAGAAAATTAAAGAGGGCAAGTTTTGTTTGAGTATCACAGCAATGCAATAAAATAAGAACACACACATATTGCTTATTTCATTGTGAAGAATATAAAATCAAATATGACAAATAAACAGAAGATAATGATGATCACACGACTAAGAGTCTTTTTTTTACAACCAAGACAAAAGATCACATCCTTCTGTGTATCAAAGTCTCTCTGTACTTGTTCGACATGACAACGGAGCTCTGCACTACTCCTGTTTCTTAAAATAAGATGTTTGTAGCCCTGACCCTGCTGAGCACAGGTCAGTGAATATGGAGTGAGTGAGAGGTCAAACATCCCATTCCCTCAAGACACACAGAACAGACCACCTCTCCTTATTCTGTCTTCCTGATTTATTTGGTGCTTGATATTTAAAAAGGGAACAAACAAATTAGCATCCTATAATGATGTAGTTTTTCTCTTACTCAGAGTGCTGCAAAAACAACACGCTCTTCCATTTTTGAGTGTTTGTTTCACAGCATTAAAACAAATTGCTTTTATTATAGTGAATCAAAAGGGCAACTGACAAACAAAGAGGAAAGCATTTTCAGCTATATGTTCTCAAAATATCATGCAGCTCTGGATTGCAGACTTTATTAAACAACTTTACTTTATGTTGCCTCATGCATGTAATATCAGTCCTGGGGAAGCTACTTCAAACCTGCAGCTTTTGAGCTTGTATCATAAGTTGAAGTATGATGCTTATGTTGTATGATATTGTAGATTAATTGGTAATTTATCAGATTGTTCATTTGATATATATATATATGTATCTAATCTTGCATTGCAATAAAAGAAAATCAATGCAAGGCATTAATAAACATATTTATTTATTTTCTATACCTATTTTACTAATTTTATTGCTATTAATATATTTTTTTAATTATTTAAATATAGCATGCATTTTTGTTCTCTCTTTATACAAATATATATATATATATATATATATATATATATATTCTGTGATTTTAAAAGGTGCCATAATTATGTGCAAAGCAATAAAATAAAAATACCTAAATTATATTGTATAATTTTTGGGCTGTTATACTGCTACTTGTTTAAAAAAAATAGCTAGACATATTTTACTTCTGTCAAGCTCCTGAAAAATATAGTTATAGTAGCTAGTTTTGCTGACTACTTGTAGCTAGCTACTCCCTCCCACTATGTACAAAAACATTAATTAGACCTGATTTGTTATAGACAGTGCCCTTGAAGACCTTTAACTGACCTTCGGAAATACATTAGTCAAAGAATACCGTGCAAGGAACATTAAAGTCTTCCAGAATAATTGCCTCTCTAGAGAAATGTCGTGGAATCTAAACTCTAACACGAAAGAGGTCTTCTGTCCTAAAATAGGAAAACTTTGTTTTTTCATAAAGCAACACTTGATTAATTAAATGAACACCATTGTGATAGCACAGAAATTCAAATATTTTCTGTGCCTTTTTATAGAACAGCTTTAGTTTGGACTGGCTTTAATGTACAAGTGGTATGGTTGTTTAAAAAAAAGAATGTATAAAAAGCAATTCAATTAGATCTCTAGACACTGTGATCACAAGCCAAAGTCTTCATCCTTATCTACCAAATTTTTATAAGCTAGACTTCTATCTGGCCTGGTTTATCTGGTTTACCTGAAACCATAAAGCTTTGTGTTTTCAAAGACCATTCTTCTGAGGACACATATGAGAGAGACACGAGAGGAATCGGCCTGTCTGGTACATACAGCTACCTGCTGAGAGCCCTTTGAGACTCTTTAAATGAAAGAAAAGCTTTTCAAAAATTAAGAATGCCAATGCTTTCAGAGATGTGGTGTACAGTCATGAAATAATAACAGGAAATCTACCAGACGTGAGTCGAGTTTGAGCTATTTAAAGTAAGCCAGTCAACTGCTTCACTCCAGTATCTTTGAAAAAGAAGCAGCATACAAGAGGTGAAAGCATGCATGCATTTATGAATACAGCTCATGGCCTACTTACAAATGAATGCACTGTCGCTCCTCTATCTTTCTATCTATCTGTCTAAGTAGTACACTTTCCACAATAGTAGGGTACACAAGAGTACCAGAAATATTTTTCTTTTTCTGAATATTAATGAAAAAACTGGGTGAAAAATACATTATAACAAATGGGTCTTATTATGGCGGAAGGTGGTGAGATATGCTTTTTTCATATACAATACTATTCAATATTTATTTTAATAAAGGAACTGATTATTCTGATTTAAGCACCTTCATCAAAACTGGTATTTAAGAACACTTAATAAAACTGACATATTAGATTACCTCTCTATTGACAGTCACAGTCTAAACATAATAATACAACAATCGCATAAAGGAAAACTAATAAATGGAGGGAGGGGGTATTTCTTTTTCATCTGCACGTTTTGCATCATGCAAAGTCCTCGTCGCCGCCTTTGTCTTTCTCACAGGGGTTTGTAAAACAATGTTCTCTCTAAAGCTGCTCCGGAAAAGCACAAATACATTTGAATTAAACTGAAAATGCTTTTTATTGATTTATTATCTAATAGTATGCATGAAAAAGTATAAATATTTTCCAGATGTGCCAATGTAAGAAAATTGAATATTAATACTTTTTAAAGCAAACATTATAAACGTATTTTAAAAAGGTATAAAAACAATTGGGGGTCCTTGGCAGCCCTGCAAGATTGAATAGGCGTTTGTACTAGGTTTTTTCCGCCCCGCTGTCCAAGGTCCTGAAACTGACTGGATTCCTTCACTGAACAGATTTACAGAAACTGAGAATACTTCTTCCCTCTAAAAGTACAGTAAGTCATTGGCAAACGCTTGAAGTAACAATTAAAAGCACAAAATGTCATTCCAGGCTGTCTGTTTTCTATAGTTAAATTAATAGGCTGACTGCATGAACTATAGCTAACACAGCTGGCTGAAACTGATATTATACACAGACGCGTATGCCAGCAACACCATAGCATCGCGTGCATACTCCTTTAAGATGATGTAATTTTTGATAACCCATTATGTTTTTTTTCCCGCCCGCTGAGGCAACAACAGCTGAGGCGGTTATTTTCCCGCGCCACAGCCCTGAGAGCGAGCGACGCTGCATCATCTGCACTTCTAAACGCCACCAACACACAAACCCTGGATTATGTCAGAGGATCAAAGACGGGATTTTCTTCTAAACAGCTGGGATTATCGATCGACCCCCTCAACTAAATATGTGTTTTTGACTGTTTTCAGTTCAATTCAGTTGAAACTATCCAGTTTGGACGTCTAAAGTTGGATTCAAACCGCTGCTGAACTTGCAAGGAACTTTGGACCCGCTTAACCGGAAAAAAGCTCTATCTTATAATGCTTTTTGCAGAATTTAAACAGCATCTTTCGTTTGGGTACAAATGTACTATCTTTTTCAGGCGAAGGAATAAGCAGCCGCGTCTATCGCCGTGTCCATCCGCTGCTGTGCGCCTATAGTTCCAGCTCGGATACTCCGTTCATTCCCTTATTTTGATTTGTTTCGTTCGCGGAGAAGAGGTTAGTTTTTGTAACTGCACGGTACCTGCTCCAGTCATTGGTTGAAATGCTATTTTTATTGCCATTTAATGTGCATGGTCCACCGTCTGTATTTTCTAAACCCTTCCCGAAGCTGTAAAGAGAGAACTTTTCGAATACGGATATTTTTTTTGCACCCATGACCGAAACAATGGCGTTAAGTGGAAACTCTAAAGCTAAAGATAACAGTTTTCCAGACGTTATTGAACTAAACGTCGGAGGCCAAGTGTATTATACCCGCCACACCACGTTAATCAGCAACCCCGGCTCCCTTTTGGGGAAAATATTCTCTCCTAAAAATAACGCATCGAATGATCTGGCCAGGGACCCCAAAGGTCGTTACTTCATAGACCGGGATGGGTTTTTGTTCAGATACGTGTTAGACTACCTCAGAGACAAGCAAGTTGTCCTCCCCGACCACTTCCCTGAGAAGGGAAGGCTGAGGAAAGAAGCGGAGTACTTTCAATTGCCAGACTTGGTGAAACTCTTAACCCCGGACGACTTGAAGCCCAGTCCCGACGAATACATCCACAGTGATTACGAGGATGGCTCTCAAGGAAGCGACCAGCGGATGTGCCCTCCACCGTCGCTCGTTCCCGCCGACAGAAAAAGCGGGTTTATTACAGTCGGATATCGCGGGTCTTGTACGATGGGCAGGGAGAGTCAAACCGATGCCAAATTCCGGAGGGTGCCGCGGATTATGATTTGTGGGAGGATTGCGTTGGCCAAAGAAGTTTTTGGCGAGACCCTGAACGAGAGCAGGGACCCAGACAGGACCCCTGACAGATACACGTCCCGCTTTTACCTCAAGTTCAAGCATCTGGAGCGCTCTTTCGACATGCTCTCGGAGTGCGGCTTCCAGATGGTCGCCTGTAACTCGTCAGTGACGGCCTCGTTCGTCAACCAGCATACTGACGACAAGATATGGTCAAGTTACACTGAGTACGTCTTTTACCGTAAGTTTCTCCTTTAAAGTTTGTCAACATTCGCATTTCATCCTCTGCTGAACACTGTCTCACACGAGCTTTGTCTTCCATTACCACTAGACGGCGCGCTTGGTTTACACTTTTTCCCTGCCTCCTCCACTCAAGGCCTCATAGGGACAAATAGTATTTCGGGTGGCCTAGTATAGTTTGTATTCATAAAAATATAAGTATCTAGCAGTATACATCATTTGTAATTTGTAAGTCTTATTAGTAGGCTACTTATTCCACAAGCGATTTCTATTAACTAATCACCTCTAATTGCGCAGTGGACCCTTTTCACAGACTGCTAACCCGTTTTTATGAGCATATATCTATTATGTGTGTGTGCATGTGCATGTTTATGTGGTTTATGCATAATTACATGGGTATAACATAGGTATTACAGTATAAAGGTAATTTATGAGTGTCCCATAATTCAAAAAGGCTTAAAAAAACATACTAAATAGTGTTTTTTTGGAAAATCTAAAAATGTACATAGTTTCCCTGATAGCACACATACATCTAGGAGACATCTATGTGACATCTGCATTTATATCTACAAGACATGTTATTCAAGTTGTTTGCTCATCTGCAATGCATCTATTGGACGTCTCCTTTTAGATGTCAAATAAACGTCTATTAGATGCCTTTAAGATGTTTATGATTTAGAATGTATGTGAAACTAACACCTGAAAGATGTCTGCCAGACATTTGTAGACAGCAGATGCTTTCCAGTTCAAGAGATATTTAACAGACATCATGCAGATGTATGTGTGCTATCTGGGTTAGGGGTAGGGCAATACCACATACAGTCTGTACAGTATAAAAACCATTACACCTATGGAGAGTCCCCATAAATCGCAAAAAACAACTTGTGTGTACATTAAATTACAAACAAAATGGTTAACGTTGATGCGTAAGTGTTTAGCTATAATAAAATGACTCCATTTTTGGAGTCACAGAAATGCAGTGATGGATTTACTTTTAATATTGGGTCATATGCAAATGGAAACAGTTTTTTTTTTGTAGTTTCCATTCAATTCAATTCAAAACGCCTGCTTCTGAGAACCCAGAAAATGTGAAAAGGTTTCATATTTTTTATATTAGTTATTAATATCACTTAGTTGTATTTATTAGAGAATTCAGTTGATAAAATAATGACTGGTATACAAACTAGCATCTCATTAACTTGTACTAGTTATGTTAGTGATAGGGAAATTGTAGCTATTTTGAATACTCACATGTAATGAATAAGTAGCACCTACTGCTAATAGAATCAGCAACAACTGGTTCAATGCTAGTTGGAAATACAGTTGATTTCCAAATCACATTAGAATTTAAAAAAATATGTGGAATTTATTACAAATATTATTGCAGTAGTTACAATTATGACTGATTGCTATTTAAATAAGTACTAATATCTAATGGATAGTGAAACTGAAAAAGGTTGTTTGATTATTTTACTGTTTTAAATTAAATAGTGTTTTGAAGAAATAAGTACTATCATTTAGTTAGAAAACTGTTAAAATGCTTTGCTTTAGTAAAAAAACTTTAAATATCAATCTAAATGTTGCCCACCAGACGTAGTGGTTCTTTTCAAGACACACAAGACAATTGTGTTTTTATAAGTTTCCTGATCGTGTACCTGTTCTAATGTACTCTGGCACTGAAAGCCTTTATATAAGACCTTTACCTGGTAAGTAATGCTGTGGAAAAGAGAGACCCCTCCCTCCACCCTTGTCTATCTCTGCGAGCATCTGAGTGGAGTGGCAGAGGATGATGGCTTTCTGTAATAGCTCTCATAACATTTTATGATGT
The DNA here is from genome assembly GCA_032353835.1 of Enteromius viviparus. Lineage (NCBI taxonomy): Eukaryota > Metazoa > Chordata > Actinopteri > Cypriniformes > Cyprinidae > Enteromius > Enteromius viviparus. Next base: position 3,631,055 of record JAUCNO010000425.1, read on the forward strand.
AACAAAACACCACCTACTTCAGGCCGGTAGTGGCTAATGTGCTGTCGAACCAGCAGTGGCCCTGCCACAAGGCAAAATGGAGGAAGCACATAATGGAGTTTATACCGAGCCCATTAAAGAGATTGCAGCTGCCATATTCTTTATAGATTCTCACAAGACAGTCGTTTAAATTGACATTTTTAACCGTTTACAACATTACTATCTCACACGAAAATGTAATGTCAGTTTTTTGTCTGTGTCTTGGTGGACTTTCTCATCAATAGAGCAATGTAACCACTGTTTTTTATCACTACCAAGATAACAAATGCATGCACTAAGGATGTTATATTTATCTTCATTATGGTATTTGTGATTATACTAATTGTGATCGAACTGAATGACTATAGCAATGCACGAATACAGAGCTCGTGATCTCTGTGACACTCAGATGTACAAAACAGACCCTCTCACCTCTGTAATAAACACGGAGCTGTTAGTCCTGTCTGAAACGGTACATGAAAATCACGGACGACAGGTGATAAGAATCGAAGCTCACACAACTAGTCCCGTCTGAATAGGGCTACAGTGTAATTCAGCTAGGTATACATCCATGCTAAAATATCAAGGTATAAGTCATCATAGCTTGCGTAGTATAGACCCAGCTCCCAACACAACTTTGTGAATAGATTAACGGTGATATTTCTTTTATCACGTGATAAGATTCTTGTGTTAATGCAGCATGTTAACGCCAATAACAGCCCATCACTAATTTCTATATATATATATATATATAAATATATATATAGGTGTGTTTGTGTGGCATACATACTGAGCAAACCCCCACATTAAAATTCTATTAATGGACTTTAATCATCAAACTAATGAAGCGTTTCTACTGTTAAACTTTCAGAATGGTTTCGAGCCACAAGAATATTATACCATTCTTTCATGCATCAATCACCAACCCAAGTTTGTGAAAGCGGCATGAACCAGAAAGGACTTTAGAAAGTTTCAGAGTGTTTTCTGAGTTGATATCCAGCCTCCTACACAACCCAGCAAGCCTGTTGAATTTGCTTTGCCTCTGGCAGAGCACACCAGTTGCTTTTTATAGGCTTTACCGCTCTGACGCCAAGTCTACCCAGAGTGCAATCCCTTAAAGGCAAATTTATTTACCAGCTTGTTGCATGGTTAGAGTGACTGACAATCAATCATTGGCTGTGACAGGCTGAGGACTTCCTGCAGTCTGCCTACAGTGCTGTACATGTCATTGGCTTTTGCTGTGACAATGTCATCTTCTCTCACCCTCCAAAACAAGTCGGATGATCACCAAAACCTGACATTAGCATCAACACAATATTGAGAAACATTTACACACTCCAGTAAAATACTACTGTGAGAAAGCCCTGTTAGGTAAGTTTAGTTGTACTGTAAAAGTGGTCAAGTTAAAGTGGTTGGGAATGACTCTTCCTCAATAAACGTCCAATTTACTGCTTATTAACAGTAAATAAGGTATTTATTAAGTTAAGATATGAAGTAGGCTTAAGGGATCCAAAATATGGACATGCATAATAAAGCGTTAATATGTGCTTTATAAGTACTAATAGTCAATATAATTATGCATGCTAAGAAACAACTAGTTAATAGTGAGAACTGGCAGCAATTTGTGCTATTTTAAATAAAAAATAAAAATAAAACTATTAAGGCTGTGGTGAGGCACTGATGATAATGACTGGGGCCTTTTTCCTCCTTTTATAGGATTTTAAAGCGGTAAAGCAAAATTTAAAATTTTCAAAATGAATTGCATTCCTTTTTTGTAAATAAATATGCATGGTGTTGTGTAATATTTTTGTAAAATTTATATAAAATAGAAAATGTGTACACACTAAAATCATGTAAAATGCATTTAATGGCCTGGTCAGTTCATTGCAGAGCACATGTGATATATTTACAATGGTACATATATTGTAGTTATTGACAAAATTAAGAAGAAACAAATTATAAACACTTACAAATGCCAAAAACATGGTCACACAAACCCCTAAATACCATAAAAAAATAATTTAGGAATTTGTAAACGAATTGGCTATCAAGTAAATAACATCCCATATTAGTGAATCATATATTTACCCCTAAAATACCAATTTGTGTGAACATGCACATTAAGTAGTGAATGAACCGACGGATGAAGATTGGTGAAAAAAGGAAAGGGTGGGTGGTGTGGTGTTGTCCTGCTTAAACTGATTTATCTTACTAGAGAATGAGCCATGACAGTTTTGATGCTCCACTTGTTAGGTGCAGCTGCTCCCCTGCTCAGTCCAGAGGGACCCAACTCTGAATGTAGCATCTGCATTATTCACTGCCTCAGACAGAGAATTAGATTTAAAGGGATGGTTCACTCTAAATGTGACCAGGGTTGGGTTTCCTTTAAAATAACTCAACTTCCTGCTTAACCACCGTAATATGAAGCATCATTGTAGAATCTATTGAGCTGGTCTTGACTTTAAACTGCAGTAACGTAGTCACCAGTTGCGTAACTACAAACGGTGGGGCTCGTGAGGATCATGTGGCGCGGACCTGCCCACATCGCAAGCGGGCCCATGGCGACAAATTTACTATATTATTATACATATAGAAATATTAATAATAAAATATACTACATCATAGTGGTAAGCCTTCACGCTTAAAAGTTTTTTCTAAATCACTACCCCAAACGAAAACGCCTAAATATAGCTGAAAAGAAACCATTATTTATTTGCTACCGTTTATTTATTGGCCTTCATTTACCAATGACAGATTAGTTCCGAATTGTGGTTTGACTGTTAAAACTGTTATTATGAAATAAATTAATACATTTCAAATTAATATTGTTTAATAAAACAATACATACATAAATGCAATTTTAAAAGCTCGGAACATGAATTTCATGTTTATACCTGGTCAATTAGACCAATGTTGGGTGAATTATACAGAATGAAGCATGTTGAGGAATACCTCTGATCAACAAATCTCTGAGATGAGGAGCTGGAGGTTAGACTCACTGCTGTTGTTATTGATCTTATTTTTTTGATAATGTAGACGGCACTGCATCCAAAACAGGCTGCATTCCAAAGGGAACACACTCAAACTGCCCTGCATCTTTCCAAGCATAAATCCCAAATATATCCCAGTGTGTATGTTTATTATAACAATGTATTCATCTCAGATGAATCATGCATCGAATGCTAAAGTACTGTATGTACATAAATAAAAGACTACGTACAATATGACTTACTCTCATTGGGGAATTCTCTCTCATTCTCTCTGCACTAGGTTTACACTGTGCTTCAAGGCATATTTCAGAATAGCGTGTTAGAAAGCTGGCCTTTACCCTTCCGCTTTTGTAACTGCTTTGTCAGACTCTTTTGAACTTTTTGAACTCTTTGATTATTGTTTCAAAACTAAATTTTGCTGACACATGTGCTGCACTGAGGGTGCAGGAAAGGCAACATCCCAAGCTGCATTCTGATTTTTATAATAATGCTCCAAACTCTTGTTCTTGAAGGGAGTGACCATGGGTCCTTCAGTTGCTCCTCAGATCCCTGGCCATTAAAGTCCGGTCTGTCATGTCTCTTATTAGGCCTCTTGAAACGGTTCTTAATTTGATAACTTCAGCATTGATTAGCCTGCTTTGGAGTTAGTGAGGTAATTGTGGAGTCCGTCCCCGTCAGCCATTAAGTGGAGGTCTGTGGCTTAATATGCATGACAGCATGCTAGGTGAAGTGGCTAACAAGTGCCAACAATTATCAAAATCCATCACCCCTGAATCTCATTTCATCCAATTAGGTGAAGTTCCGGCCTGATATGTCTGGGCCAAGCTGCTGCTTAATCACTTAGCTGTTCTTTTTACGACAGCACTTCTGATCCAAACTCATTAATATGGAGAACGATGGAAAACACAATTTTTTGTTAAAATTTTCTGCTCACACGCAAGTTTTCTTAAGCAAGCTTTTTCTGCTGGTAATGAAGAGTAGAAGACATTACATGAGTACAGAACATTCTTGGCCTGCAAAAGCTCCATGACGTGTTTGACATGCCTAGTGTATGCATCCAAGCCTGCTACAATGTAAAAATGTCAAATTAAAAAGATTACAGTAGACGAATTATAACCATATGACACATTGCATGTGCTGATATTCTAGAGTGTGGAACCAGTGGACATTTTGCTGTCCCATGAGACCACAGGAGCTGAAGAGCTGTCAGTTCAAAAAAAGGAAAAAGAAAAAAAGAAGAAGAAATGTCAGAAATTATGTATTGTGGTGCAATCAGTGTGCAAAAACAAGTAGGTAAATCCTTAATGAATCGCTAGCCAATTGGCCATAAGTTTACATCCTCAAACAGCATTGCAAAGTTATTTGGTTGGAACTACAGCTTTCGACGTGTTTTCAGGAGCGCAGTTTCTCATTAGTGACATATGGACTTAAATTATTACTTTAGTATTTGATGAATAAGCAAGTGAACAGTGCAGTCTATATACACTGCTCAAAAATAACAACAAAAACAACACAATGTAACTCCAAGTCAATCACACTTCTGGGAAATTAAACTTCTCACTTAGGAAGCAACACATGCTGTTGTGTGAATGGAATAGACGACAGGTGGAAATTATAGGCAATTAGCAAGACACCCCCCAATAAAGGAGTGACCACAGACCACTTCTCAGTTC
>JAUCNO010000425.1:3645523-3657679 GCA_032353835.1 Enteromius viviparus
ATAATATATTAGTTAATATATCAATATATTAGTTAATTATTAATTACTAGCTTAATTTTGTTTATAGCATAAATGTATTTAGAGGTTTTTTTTTTTTGTTTATGGTCTTTAAAATGACTAATGAATTGTAAATATTGGATAATATGCTGTTACTATTTGTACAGATAAACATTAGTTATATGTGTGTTCATGCTTAACTGATGCATAATTGTTAATCATAAATTACTAGTTTATTTGTGCTTAACGAATGCATAATTTGAGCTCTTAAAATGTTACGTTAATCATTAATACTAGTGTGTTTTTCTCAACTAATGGTTAATTATGAACAAATTAACCATTAACTAATGCTTAACTAATGCATTATTCTGACCCCCTATCCTGGGAAGTGTTAGGCTACTGAATAAAATTATTAACAATAAAAATTAATGAATGTGAGGTTTTGGGTTTTAATATCCAGAAAATGAAAAACTACAAAATGAAGAATAACAAGGGATCTGAAAAAACAACAACAACAAAACTTACCGTCAGAAAGTGTTGCATTGACACCTTTGTAAATTACATAATCTTTTTGGTTGACTGTTCCAGTAATACTGCATGCATAGTTTTTATATGTCAATAAACCAGTGATAGTGCAGTCTGCTCTAGTGCCACTGTGTTTTGTACAGCTCACCACTGAAAAGACAAAACATACCTGAATAAAACATTAAACATCTATTACCTCTTCTGATATCATACAAGTCCTTGGAGTATTTTTTATAGAAAAAGTGCCAATGATAAGTTTAATGATGCTGTACTGGTAAAACATCAGGAAAGTGTGAGCTCTTACTATGTCTATCAGGGGTTTCACAGCTGACTGAATAACTCTCCCATTCAATCCCTGAGCAATGATCTCCCTCAAGTGAATTCCAAGAGATTTCCAATGAGCTGCTGGATGTGGGCTTAATTCGCCCCTTCTTCTCTCCATCTGTAAGAATGAAAAATAGAAATAAAAAAAAAGGTTAAACAAAACTTCACAATTCATAATCTATTGTCCACAAGATCCTGTGAAAAAAATAAAAATAACAACAAGTAATCGATTGCACTGTAGTACAAATTAGAGTGATAAATTCCCTGATGAGCAAAACTAAGTAGAACTGATAAACTGCCAATGGGGTCAATGTATAATACATGTAAAGTAGAAGGTAAGCTAATAAAAAACCCTGTTTTGATAGATTTAACATTATTTGCTAATATTTTCAGGTTTACAGGAGAGAAGAGAAGGAAGGGAAGAACTTTGAATCAAACCTGCCTTTTTTATTAGCAACTCACCGCATTGTATTTTGAATGGGAGCTCATGACTCTTGATGGGTTGTTTCTCATAAGGATATTCTCCAGTGCAGGTGTAGAGTTTGTTGAGTGATAAAAACACAGACTCATTTAAACCATAAATGTTGCTTTCTGTCAAAGAAATAAGAGAAATTTAATTCATCATCTGTTAAATAATGTATTCATGATGCTGCAATTTATAAAGAAAAATAATCCAATTATGTATTTAGTGTCATGGAAAGATTAGCATTACTTACTGTCATTGTTGCAAGTGATGCTAAGCGTAGCATTACATTTTTTTGGTTTATTAGTCCATTCAAACTGAGAGGGAATAGCTGTATTGAAGAGTATTTCAGGTTTGACTGAAACAGAAACATTCAGTTGTTAAAAAGAACGGTCAAACATTTCAGATCCTAACTCCAACAAAAACAGCAGGGTATTTTAACCGACTCCTTTCAAGGGAAAAACTAAAAAGAAAAAAAAAATGGCAATGAATTTAGTTTTAATTTAGGTAGCAACAGGATCAATTAAAATGAAAATAAAGTCAAAATGGCATTAATTGTATGTATCTGTTCTGTTAATATTTGAATATATATATTTGAGACCTATTCGGATGGGACTAGTTTTACAGGGGGTCGTTAGATGTTCTCACTGCACGCACATTTAATATATTTTGTAAGAAATACAAATAAAGAGCCAGATCATTTTAACTGTTAAGAGCAGGAGCTACGTGCGTCGATTGTGCTTTCATGTTGTTGCACACAGCTGAACCGTGGCTTGTACTGCAGCAGGTTATAGACAAGCATCTTATTCCTGTCGTATTTTCCAGCATTCTTCTCCGAACACTGTGTGCCATGTGCTTTGATTTATGTCATTGCCATCGTACTTTGTTATGCAACAGTCTATATTATTCTATATACTTCTGCTCTGCTCCTGCTAAGCACTGCAGCGTCACCCCTTTGTGTTTGTGTAATAGCTTTCATCCGTTAAAATGGTCACCGGAAATAATAGGCACTGCTTAAGCGTGCAGTGTGATGCTGGCGAAAGTCATCATAGCTTGCGTAGTATAGACCCCATCTCCCAACCCAACTTTGTGAATAGATTAACAGCGATTATTTTTTTTTGGCCCACCACTAAATAAAATACAATAAACATAGTTGAAAATAGTGATGGCATAGATGATTGATTAGAAACTAGCTCATAAGTAAAATATTTTTCAAGATGGAAGGAAATTGTGTAATTATTTTATATGTGATATTTTTAGAGCCATTGTATTTAAAGAGATAAGTTTCTAAGCTGAGTATTAAAGCCTGGTAGATTCTAGGAGAATGTCTTTCCCATCACACCAGCCTCCAGTTGGAGCATTGCTTGGGTGTTGTGATGATTGGCATTCAATTTTCTTGTTTTGTATGCCCTGTCACTTTAGCTTTATTCCCCCTTCTGACAAACCTAAAGTCATCATAACTACATCAGGGCCTGCCCCACATGAATCAGTGAAAAAATCATCAGTTTCCAAACGTCCAGCAATAAACACGCCACATTCTAATCTCTCCCATCTGTAACAGCTGCTTCGACTTAAGACGACTGGAATTAGAAGGCTTTAGCTATAACAGTGTCTGATACTGCAGTTAGTGTTCATCAGAGAAACTGTAAGTGTTTATCGCACACTACTGTATGTGGTAAACCTTGTTTCTGGGTCATTGTCTGTTAGATTAAAGCTGCTAAATACTCTCTGACACAGTCTGTCAGATTAATAGCTTGGACGTGTTTTTAAGACATCGTGGTTGTTAACATTCTGTTTGTTTTATTTTCTTTAATGCAAAAAAAAGGTTTCATTAGTGTGAAACTGTATCTATTTATCTATCTGTCTATCTAGGGATAATGCTAGTTGCAAATTAAACAATCATCCAACAGCAAAGGATAGAGAGATAGATAGACAGATAGATGATGTAATGGCAGAATTCATTGCTCAATCATCACTTCATTCTGAACCATCCAGCTGCAGTTATGTTGTTATTACAAATCACCTTCTTTCAGGAGTTCATTGTGCATTCATCAGTAATTTTCCCTGCCTTGTGTTCCTTATATGAAGCTGTTAAGGCTAATCTTAGCTCTTTAAAACTGATAGAATGTAATCGCATTTCCGTAACTGGAGAAATACTCTAAATCATCATCTTCAGTTACATTTCTACACACTAATTCCCCACTCTATAGGATTAAACTGAGCTGATGGGCACAGGGTGTCAAGAATGACCCTTGGATCAGAGCAGAGTCACAAGGGGAATATTAGGAGAAGTGCCTCTGAGCACCTTCTGTGTCCTCCCGGATCTTCTTATAGAGTAGGAGAATAAGAAATTAATAGTTGAGAAATGAAAACACACACACACATACAGTCTCAAAATAGTTGGGACAGGGGCATGTCTACCATGCTGTAGACATCTGGGCATTGAGGTTGTGAGTTTTGCATTGTCCTGCTGATGCCGTCTGGAGGGAAGCATATGTTGCTCTAAAATGATGTTCTTGCTATGTTTCTGGATCTCTATTGTGGTAATTACATTGCTGTGCTGTCTATGCAGGGTCAGAGAGCTATCAAAATTCATCAAAAGTATCTTCATTTGTTTTCTGAATATAAAAGAAGGTCTTATGTGCTTACAGGAACAACTAGATGGTGAGTAATCCTTTAAAAAGGCAGTTGTAGGGTTGAAGATCTAAAATATGATCATGCAGAATAAGACATTAATATGTTACTAATAAACACCCAGTTTGCTAGTAATATGCAATACTAATAAACAGCTAGTTAATTGTGAAACTAAGGTGTTACCAAGTATGTATTTAATGTTGTCCTTGTTAGATTACATCTGCATTGTGAATTTTAATAAAGATGGTCATTAACTTTTGAATGCATCATTATGCAAACACATTAGGAGAGTTCTCAGCATGAAAGACCAGCAATGGGCAAATCAAGATGCGTTGATGCATACTATTCTGCTACACATTCAATGGTATGTACTTTTTGTTCACAAATAGAAGGGCATAGTAGGCTACTAATAGTAGCAAAGGTTTGTGAGGCATATGAAATCTTTGTTCATGAAACAGAACCTTTAAAAATGTCTGTTTCATTTAAGAAGCACAGCGGAGTTCATTAGGTTTTAGATCAGAGACAGTGATTTTAAAGGAGTCACATTTTCCTTGAGCTTTTGACATATAAGAGGTCTTTGTACCAGTAAGTTTTATAGCTAAAAATATCTTTCTCATTATGAACAAAGCATTTATATAATCAAGCTCCAAAAGCAACTTTGGAAGCACCTCTAAAAAATAATGTTTTCTAATGAGATGGTCTGTTTACGAGTGTTTCTGGAGTAAAACGGCAAAATCCCATCCCAATTCCATCTTTTTTTCCCTGCGACTTCACCCACATGCCATTAGGGAGATTTTGCATCGCAGCATCAAACAGCTTTCTTTGCCTAATCTTGTTTGAAGTCTTGAGAGACAGCTGAAGTTTTCCACGGCACTTTGCTACATCAAAGCTCAGCAAGGTTTCAGAGATTCAGAGGTAGAGAAGAACACGTGGATGTACCGCCGATGTTCTGTCATGAGCAGGAGTGGCAATGCTGACCAAATTAGCTTTGCGGTGTGTTTCTGCTCCAAGAGAGGAGCTCAGTCTATAGCCAAGTGTTTTTGCTTTACAGACTTCAAAGAGGAACAATCTGGGAAAGTTCACAGTTTGGTCTTACAGTTAGAATGAAACACACAGAGTTTGAGTAAACATAATTGTGTTCAATGGTATAACTGATCAAAAATAAAAAATAAATAAATAATACAAAAAAGTAATAGTTACCCAGACTAGTTCTGTTTTTTTTTTGACCATTCCATTTTTTTACAATATTTTACAGCTAAAAAGTACTGCACTGGGACACCCAATGGACATCAAAAATTGAAACACTTATTTAATAAATAATCCACACAATAGCTTTGATTGAAAGAACGGACAGAAATGTATGTTTTTTCCTCCACTGTAGCTCTGAAATCTCACTTAAATTGAGTCATAATGGTCAGCTAGTTACAACGTAAAAAAATGAGAATATAATTGTCTACCATAGAGGGATGCCAACGACACCCAGACCGAAACTGCACAGAATGCATTACAGCAATCAGAGGCATTTACCAGAAAGCCCTGGGCTGTGTTGCTTGGACAAAGCATTCATGGCACAGAAAGCTAAAAATGTGTTGATGGCAGAAAGATGTGTGCCCAGATTACTCCATTAGCACTGATCACTGTCTTGTGCTTTGGTGATTTGTCCAATGGGTTCTGGCAGCCCACTTTCTCCAAATGCAGGCCATGAATAATGAAACAATCAAGTTGGCTGCAGTTAAATCGATGCATCTAACGTGTTAACCAACAAAGTAGAAATAAATAAATAAACTGCCTGCTCTGATTGGCTCACATCATGTGTTTAGTCCCCTGCTTCAGCCACATTTAATAGCGATGTGATTAGAGGGCATTGAATAGCCTCTCCATAGGACGCTACCTTCATTATGTGAGAGTTAAGGTGGCTGAATGGAGGTAGAGAGGTGCCTGCTGGACTTTCTTCTTTCCACAGCTTGTGCATTAGCCACATAAAAAATCGGCCAGACTTGGGTTAAATGTACAGATTCTTGTTTGCTGGAATCTCAGTTCATTTAATGACCCTGGTTTAGACCATGTGTCCTCTTTTTCACGGATGAGTCCTGCCAGTGAATTCTAAGTTAAAGAAGCTTGTTTCTACCACTTAATAAAAATATAAAAGGTCGTTGAGTCTGTACATGACATTTCTGACATTTATTCTGCCAGTTGCAAGAGCACATCAAAAATATCTTCATTTGTGTCCTGAAGATGAACGGAGCAAAGGTTTGGAAAGACATGAGGGTGAGGACTACTGGTCACCTAGGAAAATCTTTGGCCCATTTTTTGAATAGCCACATGTTGCCAAATAGACAGGAAATAACATATGTAAGAGGGCCACATTCATTAAACTCAGGCAGCACAAATCTGCATTCATAAAATCATTCTTACACAAATGGTTTGTGTACAGTCCATTCTGTACAGTCACAAACAATTCACAAAAAGCTCCATCAGCTTGCATTTCATGAATCAGACCCAGTCCATCATTTGAAAAGAGCGTTGCCTGTGCTGACCCAACCTTCACACAAACAGCCCCTGTACTGCAGTGTGCTTCCATTATTCCACAAACATTAAAGCTCCACATTTTCATTTCCACACTGCAGTAACAACAATTTTAGTTTGTGCTTAAGAAGATTAGTGCTGACTCTGAGTCCGTAGACTTTACCCAAAGGCCCCGTTTGACTGTGTTAGACTTTTGACATCGAACAGTCAGTCTGCTGAAACTTTAAGAAACACTGGAGTGGAGAAAACTATAAACAATGAGCACAGCAGTGGTGGCCAGTTAACATATGACAAGACACAGTATTGCTATTATTATTATTGTTTTTTTTTATTTGTAGCATTTTTATGATATTTCAATAATTGAAGGGCCCTTTAAAACAAAATGTACAAACATTTACTTCATATACATTTCTGTTTTTATTTCTTTTTACTAACGTTTAAGAGAAAACATGTTTAAAAGGTCCGGGCTATTTGCCAGTAGTGTAATTGCTGTGTTTTTTCTCCTCTGCTCATGTTCTCTTTGTTTACCAGCTCAACAAATTCCATTTATTCTCTATTTTCAAAATGCTGCCATATTCCAAGTATGATGTTTATGTCTATACTGGCATCAGAACTGTTCTTATACACACGGTTGTTGTAAGAATGACATGCATGTTTGCTTTAACACTGTTATTTTTCAGGAGATTTAAAGTGGGTTTTTTTTCTTTTCATTTATTTAAATTTTTTAATTTATTTAAATAAGAGGTCCCACATTATATTAAAGGAACCGTATGTAAGAAATGTATTATAATAATCATAAAATGTCTCAACAGGCATAAGGAAATCATGTTAATTTCAAGTACTCGTATCACTGACAACCTGGATATTCTCGGTTAAAAAGCGCAGTTGCAGCCCTCAACTGATGTTTATGTTGTCATGTTTTGTTTTGCTCTGAAGCGCCACCCTCCATCTATCTTCCAATCACGAAGTTAGTAGCGTTTCGTCATCCAGGTTGCCTGCTTTGCATAAACACAGCGCATTCCATCGTCATTGCGCTTGTTCTAGTTGCTGTCTTCAATTTGGCAACCCGCATGTGCGTCAAGTCTGAGTAGGAGGGGCTGGTAATCCAATATTTTTAATTTGAACTGCGATACCTAGTTCAACCACTCTGTGTCCATCCTACATACAGTACCTTTAAGTGTCCCTAATGTCTGTGTACTTCCACAGTAACTAGATGTTACACTTAATATAAAGTGACACTTAATATAAAGTGGGACCAACTTTTGGGAATTAGAACACTGCCTTAAGGTCTTTGCAAAAATTTCACACGTTAAAAATTTTATTCCACCTCGGTCACATTTACACGCTGCCTCTGAAATTTTTGTTCATAATAAAAAACTCAGATTGGGTTCACTTTTCTATGGAAACCTGTTTCCTCCACTGTATAAAAAAGAAAAAAGTTATTGCGACCTTTTATCTCACAATTCTGACTTCATATCTCGCAGTTGTGACTTTATAACTTGTAATTGTGATTTTATATCTCAGAATTCAGAGAAAATAAGTCAAAATTGCGAGTTTGTATCACGCAATTCTGAGAAAAAAGTCTGAATTGTGAGATAAAAAGTCGAAATAACCCTTTTTTATTTTTTATTCAGTGGCGGAAACCAGCTTCAACATTTTTCGCATCGGTAGCATGAATATATATAAAATTCAGACTCAAAGTGCAAGGAGCTTTAATCTGACAATTGTTTTGTGGCTTATACATGACACAAAACTAACTGCAATATTGACAAATTCAGATATGCAATAAACGTGAACTGACTTCTTTATGATTTTGCATATATCACGTAAACTACATACAGTAAAGCATTTGTCAAGTTAGCTTAAGAAGGTCTGGCCAAAGATTAAAGTAGAAAATGCATCATTCAGCCCTAATTTTGATATTTATTACTGTGCATTTTCTGATTATTTGCATTTTAAGTTGCACATTGCTGCTGTAATATAAAACTGAAAAATAGACAGTAGAAAATTAGAAGATACATTTTACATTTTCATATTTTTGAGCTATTTTGAAGATTTTTAAGCTATTTAGAAGAGTGTAAAGTTTTTGGAAAGGTGTTTGAATACATTTGCAAGTGTAATTTAAGAATAGAAGAGGCTCATCAGGAGTCATTTTGGCTTTAGTATTTGCTGCAATTATCCTCCCAGACAGGAAATGAAGAGGTCAAGTGGTGCTCCACATAATTCCCTGATCATCTTTATTGCCAGTGGCTATTTGACACACATCCAGTCGCTGCCACTCAGCCCATCTTCTCACTCTGCCAAGCTGAAAAGTTGGCAACTTTCCCCACCTCCATTCCCTCATTTCTCTAAAATTCTCAGCTAGCAGGTGTCGGTCAGAAAGATTCCTCCAGGGTCCACCCTGCATTTCAGGCTTTGAAGATCACTGTCTTTGAGTCTGGGTTTTTGGCAGCCTTGAGGGCACTGAGGAAGAGGCCTGTGGGTGACAGTATCACGGTGTCAGCTTTGCTCAGACTTAAACTTAGTCGATACCTTCATTGAGGCAACCTCCGCTGCTGTCCTTTCAGACCGTCTCTGAAACAAGACATCTGTTGGTCAGACAAGTAATTTCACTTAAAACAGTTTTAATGTGATAGAGACAGGTCTTTAACATTATGCTCCTAAATGCTACCTGTATTGATCACAACTGCCACTGTTTTCCTAAACTTTATTAACATATACAGGATTTGAGCTGAACTTTTTAGTTTTGTTTTGCCTGCCTACACAATGCTAGTATATACCGTATCAACCATACAATAAGAGTGATGATGGTCAGATCAGATCTCTGTGTGGAGCACTGGCTGTTGTCAGACAATAATCTCACTGCATTATTACAATTAATGACACAAATAATTTTCAGAAATGTAAACTGATATTTCCAACTGACACGCTACCGCAAAACATAGAAATAACCCACTTAAAACCATTTTTTGTTGGTGAAAACAAAAGCCTTTAAAAACATTAAAAAACTTACTGATCAAAAAACTTTTGACTGGTAGTGTAAACATAGAGCTTACATCTAGAAACACGGATGCTCAACCACACATGCTTGACACATGTTTGCATTATGACAGAATTTTCATATTTGGAAGAACTATCGCTGAAAGTATGAGTGATAGTGGAATAATAGGCATACTTGCATTAGAAAAGCCAATAATAACATCATTGATCAGTCAACAGACCTTTGACCTTTGCTTTATTCAGCAGACTAATGACTCCATCAAACGAAGGGACTTGAAAGTGCAGAGAAAATTAAAATGGCTCATAGTTTGTCCCCTTGCCATTTTCCTTTGACATATACTAAAGAGCCTTGTGCAGATAAGCAGTTGATTAACACTGGTATTTGTGAACACTGCCAATGAGTTTCCAGTGCCTTAGAGTTGTTAAAAAAGTAAGTAAGTCTGCAGTAGGCGTACTCTGCCCATTAGTGATCTAGCACTCGTTCAGCATCTTTTGATGGGGATGATAAATCTTACCAAATCAGTAAATATGCTGGAATTAGGCAAAAAGCTTCATCTCACCTACATTTGCATCCTTAAACGATCCATTTCAGGAGAAAAGTGTAATGCCATGCCGTGATGAAGGTACTGTTCATTTAGGACTACTTACATGTAATGTACATTAGTTGTCTTACGTTATATTCCCATGCTTAAATTCCAGAATAAACAAAGTAGTGTTTTTGATGTAAATTTGGATGTAGTTTTGTGTATAAAAAACATAGTTTGAAACTTATGCTTCTTTGTGACTTCTGCATTTTTGAATGACTTGAATGAGACTCAATGTTTCATATGTAATACACACAGGGAGTTCCTCATGTTGCACTCATTGTAAATAATTACAATAGGTAATAACAAAGATTATAGAATGCCTTCAAGGGACTAAAGTAATAACTAGGTACTAACCCTAAATCTACCCCTAAAGCTAACCCTACTCCATGCAGTTACCACATATTACCAGTATTTCTGAGTAAGTACACTGTTGGGCTTTTCACACATGAAATTGTTAACCCTGGGTTATCCTAAGCCCTGTAATCCTGGGTTATCTGTAACTATGTTTCACACTGTTCATACTAAACGTGGGTTATCATTAATATACATTTTACAAATCTGTACATTAAAATATTACCTGTGTCATTGTAAAAGCAGTGTAAATGTACTTTGAATAGTAATAGAATGGTGAATGGATTTTATAAGCCCAATCTCACTGCAATTCGTACATATATTATGAGGTGGCTAATTCGTACAAATTCATCCATTTTTACTAAATCGTACGTGTTTTACAAGTTACCAATTGGTATGAATTAGTACGAATGACCTACACCTAACCCCGCCCCTAAACCTACCCATCACTGGTGTTTAGACAAGTACAAGTGAGGTCGTACAAATTAGCACAAAATTGCCACCTCATAAAATATGCATGAATTGGTTACGAGATGATTGATTTTATTGATGCTGATTTATTTTAAAATGAATAAATAATTTATTTTATCAACTCTATACTGTTAACTAGTGTAAGATCTTCAACATGAATTTTTATAAACAATTCATAACCCCAGAATTTCTGTGCATGCCTCTGATAGACAACATATTTCCAAATAACATACAGTATTACTAATCAAATGAATTTGCGCTTTCCTTGTTTGTTAGGAGGTTTGCCATACGTGATACTTAACATGCACCTGTTTCTTTAACCAGAGGGAGATGACAACATAAACAGGTTTCTGATCTCTGAGGCCCAGATGTTTTCTCTGCCTTTCCCATCCTCTGCGGTAATGATATTTCCCTTCCTCTCGCAGGCAAATCCACAGTGCATAAATGACCAATTTCAGTACACGGTTATGGTCGGCCTTGGGATCAGGGTATTACGCATAACAGTTGGAATAGAGGCATAAAACAAAGCTCTGACTTACGGCAAGGGCCTCCATGCTTCCAACATGAACAAAAAAAAACCTAGTTTGCATATGTAATAAAAGAGTGCTTGGAGAGGCACTTGGCTATAATTGCAAAGGCGGGAAACAGGAATCAATAAACAAAAACAGAAATGCCAGTTCTCATTGGAGTTAATGTGCTCTTAGGACGTACTCTGTCCTTTTAGAGTCCTATTGGAAGAAGATGGAGAAACATTCACAGACAGGAAAACATATGAGACTAGAAACAATGAGCATGTTCCTGTGCAGCCCATTTCCATTTTCTTCATCAAATATGTCATTTCAAATGCTATTCCGGGACTGCTCAAAAGCACATGAAAAGAGAGTGTCTATGAATACAAGAGTAATGATGTTAATAGAGGCAATTAGAGTTGTTGGCAGTGACTTAATTTTCTTTTGGTTCGTTTCTCTTGAAGTCTGTAGCCATTGATATGCACAAACTTACTTCCTCTGGGTATATTTCCACAACACATACTAGTACCAGCCTCAGACGACTAGGTCTAATCTGATTGGCCAACTAGTTTAAATTTGTTATTTCAGATAAATTTGCTCCCAAATAAAAACAGCAGCTACGTCCAAATCATTTACTGTTGTCACAGTCAGCTGGAAGGGCCAGCCCAAATCTGGGGATGGCACTTCAGTGCCCAGCAAACTCTTTGGGTTTTATGTCTGTTTTTTACTCTTGGACTCTCATCCATTAACTCATGTCTCCGCCCACTCG
>JAUCNO010000425.1:3673405-3684713 GCA_032353835.1 Enteromius viviparus
CTGCAAAGCTTTGTCACAAAAACAAATTCCTCGTATGTGTAAACATACCTGGCAATAAAGCCCATTCTGATTCTGATCCAGTACCTTAAGCACCCTGCAGATGGCGATGCCCAATGAATTAGCCATGGTAGATTAAGATGCCGACTAGTCACACACAATCACAATGCAATGAGTAAATGTAGTGGAGTAAAGAGTACATATTTTCAATCAAATATGTAGTCGAGTAGAGAGTAAAAGTTGCTTATATTTTTTATACTCAGTACAAGTATTTAAGTAGAGTAACTAAGTCCATTTACTCAAATACTTTAAACTACTGGTTGTGTCAGGTATGTAATGCGGGAGGTCAGAATTTAAATATCCAGCGAGTGACACTAAAAGGTTAATGCTCTGTTGTGTTGGAAAACCAAACCTAAATTCTAAACCTACCCTATAGTGTTAACAAAGGCAAAAGTGATATAAAACCGCATTTGAATTCACAGTATAATGTTCAAAGCAAAAATTAAGCTTTATTAATCTGAACCCTGGCTTTGTAAATCGTACTTTGTCTCTATGTGTCTTTGTAAAAGTGGTCAGAGCTTTGAACCTGCAGTGATCCACACAACTTGTAGAAAACTAGGTAGAGGCATGTATTTCAATTCCACCTGTATAGTTAAAGTGTGAGTGTCCGCCTCAGTTGGTTTTCTTCGCCAACGTTGCACCAACATGTACAACTCGACAGAATTCACATATCTGACTTATTGTCAGATTTATCAATGAAGCATGAAACCAAACAGGAAATATAGGAATATATATTGGAATTGGGTCACTTGAACCATGTAATATAAATGTGGCCTAATTGAAATCGAGGCTTTGTTCTAATTGATTTCGTTACCACAATCAAAACTATTGCTATCTTCCTGGACCGTTACTAATTAACAGGTTCCATATGGTTAGGGGTAGAAGCAGGGTTGGGCTTTAGGGATAGAAAGAAGGTGGTAACTCTTTAGAATGGGTAACACTTGTTAACTACGTATAAACTATGACTTTTCCCTCAATGCATTCCTAATTTGCTTCTTATTTATATTTCGTAAGGTAGTTAATGTATTGGGTAGGCTTAGTGATGTAGAATAAGGTCATTTAGAAAAAAGCATTACTATAATAAATGGCTAATATTATAGTAATATGCATGCTAATAATCAGCTAATAGGGGTTAAAATAAAGTGTTACCAAGAAGGAAGCTCCCAATAGCTGCTTTTCCACAGAATGTGGGCCAAAAAACCCTTGCCATTGGTCCCAAGGAGGCCAGTGGAAACATGACTGGCACACATTAAAACTTGGCCAGACAGTAGATGCTAATTAATTAGCAATTATTATATATTTATTACATAAAATCATATTATACAGCAAGCAGTGCACTATTATAAAACACAGTCCATGTCACCTTTCAAGCCTTGATTGAACTGTTCTCTTCTCTTTCCAGGTGGCCCGTCTCGCTGGTCTTCTCCACCTTGCAACTGCTGCTGCAAGGGTCACAAAGGTGAAGGCGAAGGTGAGAGCGGTACCTCCTTCAACGAACTCTCCACCTCCAGCTCAGAGAGCCACTCCGAGGCCAGCTCCCCGCAAGGTACCGTTATCCGCGGGCCGGTCAGCCGGCAGACACATGTGCAAACACTGGACAGGCCTCCCAAGAAAGGCCCCGTTCAACATCTCCTGCAGCAGCAGCAGTCTGAGCAGCGGCGCAAAAGCGACCTTCTCCGGACGCTCACCGCAAGTTCCAGGGACACCAGCACCTGCAAGAAGCGGCCAGCGAAAGAAAAGTTGACTGTGGAAGAGGAGCTGGAGAAGTGCATCAAGGACTTCCGCAAGATCAAGATTCCTGAGCACTTTCCTGAGCGCAAGTACATGTGGCAAGCCGACTTGCTGCGCAAATACCGTCTTTGAGGGACGGCGGTACCCTAAAAGCGCAAGCTACAATAGCGTATGTGTTCACTACTAATACTACAATTACTATTGCTAGTACACTCCACTCTACTACTGCCTCTGACTTGTTGTCAATGTCGCTTGATAACCCGAGCGACCACTTCATCCCCCCCAAATGCTAATTGTTTACCTGTAAACATCTACATTTTTGTAGAGTTCCAGAGAGATGCGAGTGTTTTTGAAAGACGCACCACTACTTGTCTCTTTGGTTTTGGTCTCCCTTGCCGAGTTACACTTTGTGTGTAATTGTGTTTGTTACAACTGAATTTTTGACCTCGGTATGTTAGTGCCACGGCAACTGAGTTGAGCTGGCCCAGAGGTTGAAAGATGAATGTGTATCCAGCTCATAAATAATGCATGTGGTCCCAACTGTGCCCTTTCTAAGAATAGCCACTGCCTCGGCGGATATGAGAGTGGGTTTCCATTTCAACACTCTGAGAAGCACAGAAGACCATGGAGCCAACCGTGTTTTTCTTTTTCAGATTCTCCACGTTCCATTTTTATACCTCAGCCAAGCTACAATAAAAGACCCCTCCGGAAATAGTCACAGCATAAAAGGGTTGTGGGTGGAAACTCAATAGCATCACATAAAGGCTTTGAAACTGCTGCTTGAAATATATTGATTTAAACATGATACTCCAAATGGGAGTAGATGACGGCCTATTCCAGAGGTCAAAGTTTAAATATGGAAAATTTGTGACAATAACAGAAAAGGGTTAGGGTTATATGCTGGAAGCAATCACTCATTAAACAACAAGAACATAGTTTAGGGTCCTGCAATCTTTTTGCTGAACACATTTTACTGTTCATTCCATCACTTAAAATTCGGAGAAAATATGAGACATTGAAGACTTCTGGTTATATGCTCTATAAGGAGTATTACATTTATTGAGAACTATACATAAGGCATTATAATTAAGTGGAAGCATATTGGTGTATCTAATGGTTAATAATGAACAATACCCTTAATAAACACACCAATAAAGCTAATATATATTTTTTTTAATTTAACTTAATTTAATTTAAAACCATTATAAGTTTATTTTACAACTATGCTACACAGACCTTACTGTAAAGAGAATGGATATATAGCTTACAATATTTAAATAATAATAATAATAATAATACCACATTTTATTTATGGTAACACTTCAGAATAGGGGTCCAAAATAATGCATTATTTAAGCATTAATTAATGGTTATTTTGTTCACAATTAAGCATTAGTTGAGCAAAAACACACTAGTAATAAATGATTAAAATGTTAGGTTAATCATTAATTACTAGTGTGTTTCTGCTCAACTAATGCTTAATTGTGAACAAATTAACATTAATTAATGCTTAACTAATGCATTATTTTGGACCCCTATTCTAAAGTGTTACCTTATTTATTGTTACTGTTTATTAACTGTTAAATTACAATTGACAATTATGGAAGAGAAAAAAAATTACCTTTTGATCATTCTTTTTCTTTTTTCAGTATGTTTCCTACATTTTATACCTTAACTGTCTATGATGAACAGCCTTAAAATGAGTTCACCTTAAAAAATGCTTTCAATGTTTGACAATAATTATAAAAATGTGACTAGATGTTCAAAGAGAAGCACATATGTTTATATAGTGCACCTCATCTTCAGAGATTTAATGTATAAGATGTGGACATTTTGATTTGTATTGGATTCTGTGTACTGAGGCATCTATATATATATATTTCTTTAATTTAACTACACTCTGAAGTGTTAAAAACTACAGATGCACGCAGAATCAGAATGGTTTGAGGGGTAATTGACAGACATGGTCTTGCAAACTCTTTTCTCAAAGTAGCCCTTTAAATTGGAATATAAATTCAGATTCATTGAGCGCTAATCAAAATCTAGCCTCCAGCCTCTCATTCTCCTATCACAAAGCCTACTTATCACAAATATAAAAATGAAAGTGCAGAGAGAATATCATCTATAATAGAATAGATTATTTATTATCTATGTGCATAAAAAAAGATAAGTAAAGTCATTATTTTATTGGACAGGTTTCCTACATTTCTCCCCAAACACTGTCCATATTGTAAAATAATAAGATTGTAAATCACATGTAAATAACATTAAAACATATTTTATATAAATTGCACTTGTAATCTGTTATAAATTACTCTTAGATTACTCAAAACTAAATCAAAATAAAAACATTTGGAATCCATATGAATTATAAATATATACATGAATTATATAATAAAGTACCAGATGTAGCTTCGGCAACTGAATTGGAAAATTAAAGTTGAGCTGTTGTATGTCACACATGAGCACGAATCACCTAAAGCACAAACTCTCCGCTGCTTTATACCAGGAAGTACCTGGACATTCAGGTGGCATTCACTCTGTGCTGTGCAGGCACTACACATTGACACTCTAGCTTCTATGATTGGCATTTCCTCTTTATTTTGCATAGGCCTTCATCTATACATACACTATTTCGGAGATATATATCAATGGCTTTGGTGGTAAAAGTCATTTTTATACAATAGCCAGAAAGAGAGATCAAAACAATCATTCATAGATCATTCATATTAATGTAATTCCAACAAAATTTTGTGTCACATATTATATTAGGTGACCTTAACTGCTATGTACTTACATTAAAAATATATATACAGTTTACTTATTGTTGTCATTTTGCATTGTAAAACACTTTTGCTGCTATTAAGACAGTTATGGGTAAGGTTAGGGACAAGTACAGGTACTGTAGGTTTTAGGTGTAAGTGATGGTTCATCAGGGTAATTACAAGAAAATAATAATTGCTAGGTATTTTTAAATATCCTAATATAAAGTGGGATGTTTACATCATATCCTAGCTAGTCACAGCAAGATGAAGCATTAAGCGACAAAAGTTGTCTCTTCCATTCAAAGATACATTCACACTGGCAGAGGTTTATGTTACACATCACTATATTCAAATTGACTGTTATTGTGCTGCGTGTAGCATTTGCACTTTCATTGTAAGCAGACAAATTGCTTGTCATGAGAAACTAGGTCTCTTTCACACCCCATGCAAAAACACTGCAAAATCCAACATACTGGCCTAAACAATACAGTAAAAATGCCATAGAATTATATTTACCATAACAATATTATGCAATATATGCTTTTAAATACTAAATCAACTGCTCATCTTTTTCTTGCTTTTTTGACACATACTAACAGGCTTATTTATGTTATTTGTTATAATTTTGGAACCATTCTGTGTAAATTAATTACTTTAGAGATATAAATATGATTCCCGTCCTCATGTAAATTGAAATGATCAGGATTGTAAAAGCTGTTTATGCAGTGGTGCAGGTGTGTTTACACCGGAGAACAAAAAGGCAAAATATCATCAAGTTATAAACCCTATAAGAAAGTCTTGAAGGAACCAGTGGTAAATTAGTCTTCTGGGTTCTGCCATCACATCTGCAGCACTCTTGATAACCAGTGTATAATTTATGGCAATTATCAGAGTAAACGTTCCTGCTGCTGCTCCTTTGCTTGTGCATGCGGTGTGAAACAGGCCTCAGAGTTAGACTATGGGACGTAGCAGCTAATGTTCATCTAAAATTCCATGCCCATAACACAGGTTTCAACTCACATCTCTCAGAGGTATGGCTTTCAGCAGTTTCACATTGGTACATTTTTCAATATTTTGCAATATTCCTTGTAACTGTCAAAAAATAATGAGAAAATCTTTTTCTCTTTTTTTCTTAAATTATCCTGTCTGTCTCTGATTGGATGAGATCGTCTGATTCTCTTTTCTGTGTTAAAGGAAAAGCTCATGTCTTGCTATTTATTAAAGTCAAGCAGCAAGCTATAGCTGGAGATCAGTGTTATGCTATCGTGTTTGACACGTTTATTTATTATTTATACACTCATGCAGTGCACAGTTTCACACCTACCAATGATTTCAGATCACAAAAGAAATGTTTCCACTAATAAACTGACAACAAGTTATAGGCTTCAGAACAAATCAGGATCAGAAATTAACCAAAGGTTTAGGTTTCAAGTATCATTAAAATTGCCATGGATATTCAAAATATAGTCGGGACCTTTGTTTGTTTTTTTTTTGATAAATTTCATAATTTTCTGTTAAAACCCTTAGAAAAAAATAAAAATGTGTTGTGCTATATGTTCATAAAGGTAAACAGTCCTTTAAAACTTAAGAAAACAAATTATTGGCAGAAACATAAAACTCTTGTTTATGATTTAGTTTTTCTAATTAGTTTTGGTTATATATATATATATATATATTGCAAAAGTTAACTATATTGTAATGAAAATATGTATTAAAACTACACTGTACATACTCTTAAATTCAAACACGAAGAAGGATCATTTATCATTGTACCCAACACCACGCAATTCATAACTATTTTGACGATTTGGTGGCTAATTCATATGAAATTGTCTGTTCTCATTTTTAATATAATGTACTTACAACCCAGTTATGTTTATGTGTGAGGATAGAGCTGGATCACATGCTATTTTTTTCTAACATCATCCAAATTCATATGAATTCGCCTATGAATTCTCATAAAATAGTTACAATTTCATATGAGATTGAGCGATTGTACCCAGTAAAGAATGTATGGTGTATGTAAAATCTCATTTAATTAAACAAAATGGTGTGTTTTGAAGTTTACTCTGTATTTTCACAATCACACGGAGAAATAAAAGAGATTTATATGTGATGTATGTCATTATGTGCAATGGAGAATGTGCATCAAAACACAGGCTGTTATATTTTAAATTAGTCAGGTGAAGCCTGGAAGCAGGTTCGAAAAGAAAGAAAATCTGATGATACAGAGTACTGTAACTGTCTGAAATAGGCCAGCGAGAAGAAATGTTTAGCGCATATTTTGTGAGGCACTGCATCTGTTTCAGCTTCTTTTAGATGTTCACATATCCGTGGCCCGCGCTCCCGCCAGGCAGGCCTGTTTAAAATGTTGCCTGGCGTATCAACAGCTACACCCCCTATTGTTTGAGCCCTTTTTATGTTTTCTTTTTAACCCACAAAAAAGAAAAGGAAAAAAAAAACTGCATAAGACTGACAAAACCGTATGTGTGAGAATAAAACCAATAAATGAATGCATAAAAATGCTAATTTTAAAGGTTGCAGAACACACCACAAAAAGGATGTTGTTTGGTGTTGTTTTGACTTCAAAAAGGTCTAGATCATTGTGCGCATGCCAGTGTATGAAATATTGCAAATGTTTGTCTGTTTGTGATGTTAAAACATACCAAAAATACAGGGAAAAAAGGTAAAGCACAAAGTGTGGGTTGTGTTTGCTAATGTTTGCCACAAATGTACTGTATATTGTTATGTATAAAAGAGAGCATCATCTGAGATGTCTTTAGATACAAGCATAGAGGATTTAAAAATGTACGAGTACATAAAATAAAGTTCTATAGAAACAAACCGTTTTGCCTGTGGTCTTGAGTTATTGACTGAATAATTTACAGCTTGAAATAAATATCTTTGAAAAGTTATAGCAGAGCATTAAAATTAAAACATTTGAAGGAAAAGTCCAGAGATATTTTGAAGGCTTTAGGCACTTTCTGCACAACTAAACATCCATATTTGCCCTCCTCCTTCCATATGTCTAAGCTGGACACTTTTTATTATTATTCCCTTGGCATATAATAGTTAAGTTGTCTGGGACATTCATAAAATGTATTACTTTACCAACACTGTGTCATGGACAGCTGAAAATAATATGTATGAATTCATATGAATCATAAATCAACCATATTTTTTCAGAACATAATTTAGTTACCATAAGGTGGAAGTTTGCAGTTTATATATACTGCAATTATTATTATTATTATTATTATTATTATTAATAATAAATTATATTATTAATTAATATACAATTATTATACTAATACTATTATTATTAGTTAAATATAATAAAACATAGTATAATACTGTTTAAACTATACAATAAAATAGTTACACAAATGCTGCAAATTAAAATGTTGTTTTAAATAACTTTGTTATTCATACAATGTCACATAAATGTATCTACGGTGGCTGAGAAGTGCAAAACACAACAACAAATCGCAACACAAAAAACAAATCTGAAAACCAAATAACATCCAGAATCAAAATTAAAAATTAGAAAACGCAATATCAAATCTAATAACAAAACAGCAAACCATAAAACAAAACAACAACTCTGGAAACAAAATAGCAAGTCGGAAACCACAACAACAAACAAGAAAACACAACGACAAATCAGTCAAACCAGAAAAGGTAGGTATTTTGTGTGACCAGCGTAGTCGCTGCTGATTGGACAGAACTCCTGTCAATCAAGACATCAATCAACCATCGAACCATGCAACGCATGCATGCACCGAACCGAGACAAGCGTAACGAACTGTTCATTTTTTTTTCATGAAATATATAATATAAATTATATACATGTAAATATATGTAAATATTGTCAAAACATATATTGTATGTGTAACGCCCTTATGTTGTATGTGTGTGTATTTGTTTATACAATAAATATTCACAGTACACACACATACACTATGTGAACAAAAACTTATATTTCGGATGCGATTAATTATAATTAATCGTTTGAAAACACTAATATACACACACACATATATATATATATATATATATATATATAGTGTACTTTCATACTACATACTGTCTCTAATGTGTTAACAACATGTTCATTCCTAAGAAATTCTAAGAAATAAAAACAAATCTGGAAAGCATGGCAAAATTGAGAGACCCCACACAGCCTTATCAAGAATCTTGTGATGTTGCTGTTGCCTGTTTTCCCAGGCAGGCAGGATTTCTGAGGACAGCATTTAGCTGGAAAGAGCAAAGCAATCTGCCATAGATCTCCCTTTAGAGTGAGCCGTCTCTGCCTTCATCTCACAGGGAGGGGCTGAGCTTCTGTCAGGATTACACAGATAAGGAAGCAACATTCATCTATTTTTCAGCGTAATGGATGAGCGTGCTTCAGCTGGAGATGGGATCAGATGATTGGTAGAACACAGCTCATAAACCAAAACGGATATGCACCTGGAGATGCATTGAGCTACATCAAACCTTCCATTAAACTGACTAAAGTAACTCATTAGCCAATCCAGCTTTGTGATTATTAGCAAGCCATTATTAACTCACTCTTATGTCGTATGATCTGTTTTAATATACACATAAATCATGTGGACTACTTGGATGCATTTTTAATGAGAAAGAGCAGCATGAACGTCTCGGTTATGTATGTAACCCTCGTTCCCTACAGAATGAAACGGAGATGTCACGTCAGATATGACTCACGAAACTGGGATCTCGCTTCAAGTGACTAATCCACTTCAAGGGTATTAAAACAAGCCAATGAGCATTGGCATTCATTGATTGTATCCAGCTGCACCTGATTACAGCATGAGTATAAATGAGCAGCTTGTAGAGCATATTCAGGTTTTCGTTCAGGAGCAGAGCCGGTGCCCCGTTCTACTAAACAGAGACATACAGAAGTCCAGCCTTCCCGTAGGAGGTCTTAGAATGTATAATTATATGGACAGTATTTCAGTGCTTATGGAAATTTGGAGGTGATTGAACCCTCTTAAGGTAGTAGAAGGTCTGCCAGGCGAAACACAGGCTCTAGGTCTTAACCGTGAAATTTGCACATGTAACTCCACAGATCCCATCCCTCTACCGGTTCTCAAGGATTTATCAAGTGAGGGCCTGGCGCCTCAACAGGGTCTACTGTATGGACACTCTGGAGTAGTTAACAAGCCAACCCAAAACTGGGCCTCTCAGTGCCTCTATCCGTTTGAGGTGAGAACACAGAAGGATACCGGTTGTCACATGAAGGCTATAGAATCTAGCAAATGTGTTAGGGCAGGTGGCAGCACCTCGAACGATGCCACACTCCTTTTTGAGCGGGCCTGTAACCTGAGGGGGCAGGGCACACCCTGTGTTTGGTAGGCCAGGGTGATGGTGTCCAATATCCAGTGGGCCATCCTCTGCTTGGAGAGGATATTCCCCTTCTGCCAGCCTCCGTGACAGACAAAGAGCAGGTCTGAGGTCCTGAAGGTTTGTGTCTGGTCATCGTAGCATCTTAGTGCTCAGATGGGACAGAGCAAAGCTAAGTCTGGGTCTGCCTCTGTGGCGCAGAAGAATCAAGACATAAAAATATGCGTCCTTCACAGAGAACTTCCCGGTCATGACCACCCTTGTGCAGATCCTTCAGTGCCTTGGCCTGATGGACTTGCAACAACGCCATAGCGTGTACTGCAGATGCCGCTTCTCCGCAGGCCATATAAGCACTGCTGATCATAAACGAAAAGTGTCTACAGGCCCGGGAGGGGAGCACAGGACCTCCCTGTCAAGTGGTAGCGGTGCCTGGACACAACTGCATCGCTAGCGACCGCTCCACTGGGAGGACCCCCATATACCCTCTACATGCACTGCTGTCAAGAGTGGTGAAAGAGGAAGAGCCACCAGAACGGTTTCTGGCATTGAAAAGTGCCGTCCACCCATGAGCTACTCTTTTAGAAAGCTCTTTAGTGTGCTGAGGTGCACAGGGGAGATGGCCGCTTGCAGGGAGAAATTCATATTTTGTCATTCATTTTTCAAATTTATCAGTAGCATAGTACAGTTTATAAATAATCTACCCAGCACTGCCAAGCACATTGTGTAAAGTATTCTATGATTTAGTTTTGAGGGCAATTCTTGCTAGTAAGTATGGCATTTCCTGAATAAACTCATAATTAGCTGCTGGCTAAGGTAATTATTAAAGCTTCCATATTGTCCACCTTTTTGGCGTTTTAATTTAGGTGTTGGTGTTCTTAAGATTATATATTTTCAGTAAAAGTAACATAAACAAACAATCTCAATATGTTTTCACAGCTCCTCTCTCAGGCGCTCTATCAAAAACAGGTAGATTTTGGCCTGTCAAATTAATATTCATGAGCCTCTCTTCTGATTGGCCTGTTTTATCTGAGTGACCCTCAACCAAGCCAATCAAATGTAACATCGTCACAATCATGGCACAGGGCTAGCTGGATGCAAAACAAAAGATGTCTCCCAAATTACGCACTATGCATTACGCAATAAATCGTACTGTATTTAGTATCGTCCCAAATTGAATACTAAAGTTTTTTTACTAAACAGAAATTAAAAACATTTCCCAGTCGATGGCATATGAAGTTTAGCAAATGTAAAACAACTATTTGTTTTTCTATCAAAGATGAATTTACTCTTTTCGTTATTTATATCAATAGTACTGTGACATTCTGCCCTGTCTGTTCCTGTCTCCCCCATGTCATTTTGTATTTTGGTTCAGTCCTGTCCGTTTGGTT
>JAUCNO010000425.1:3684813-3700028 GCA_032353835.1 Enteromius viviparus
GCCCTGTGGGCTGTTTATTATTAAATGTGTTTACATGACTTCCTGGTTCTCCTGGTTCCTTGCCGCACTACGTGACAAGTACCTGTCATTTGTATGATATCATGAAATGATAGTGTCATTTTCTAAAGAATTGCTCAAGCAACCTTTGCACCTGATAGCCCTTCTGCTATGTAAGAAAGCCACGACTGTTGAGTGTGTGAAGTATCCAACATTACACATTTAATTTTTTTGTTTATTTTGTTTATCTGGGTACTCTCTGGAGTTTTCAGCATGAATGCAGTACGCACTACAAGATCGTCCATCCTTGGAGTGAAATTGCAATGTTTCAGGTTTCGATCTAGATTCGTCTTTTAAAGGTAACATTTTCGACATGTTTCCATGGTGTTGTTGCTCATCAATGTGATGTATGGTGGGTGGTGCTCGGGTCATGACTGAAGGCGGTGACTGAATAGATCGGACATCACATTTTTACAGAAGTCACTGCAGCTTTTGAAAAATCACAGATACTTTATGCAGTTTACTGTCTATTGAAATGTGGTCATTGTACAGCCCCTAGCCCTCACTTATCATGAAAAACATTAGATTTGAAAATATGGGACCTTTAAGTTTATTTATGTGATACAGTATGTGGTAGGATCTAAGGATCTAAAATATTGTCATGCAGAAAAATAAATTTTATAAATATTAATAAACAGCCATTATGCTAGAAATATGCATGCTAATAAGCAACTAGTTAACCTAAATTGTTAAAGATAAAGTTCAAGAAATTTAAGTCAATATGTTTTTAGAAATAAAATTTGAATCCAAAGTATCCAATTAAGATATTTCAAAAACATTACAGTGATAGCAAATAACGTTTAGTTATGTTCTGTTTCTGCCATCTTTAATCATGTGTACACATAAAGTTCACAGCAAGGATGGCGTACGCCCCTCAGAGACCGTTAGCTCCTCTCATCCCAGTGCTGATTAAAGAATCAGATGGTGCCATTACATTTTCCTCTGGCTCTTTCTCTCCCATCAGTACCTCAGAACCGGACAGGCGCAGAACAGGAAATGCGAAGTGTTATGGTGCAGTCAGAAATATAAATTCTGTCATAAAGTCTTCAGTGTGAGCCATTTGGTTTCAGATCCATTTTCTAGCCATCGTATAATAGCAGCACATCTGTGATGAGATATTTTGTCAAGCACAGTCAACTATTTGGAAATACACTTTTTGAGATTTAACATTATGGTGGGTGATCTGCGTAAATCACATCGGTACACTGACTACAATGGAGCGCTGAACTGATTTAAGACAAGATTTAGGTTTTGCGCCGTGAATATTGAACGGTACTCTCGTGGGTTGAAAATGTGTTTTCATTTGCAATCTGCTTTCAAGATGAGCTCTATACGCAAATGTGTGTTTACCATAACTGTACCGGTTATAAAATCCATGTTTTTGTCCTGAAAAGAGGTTGTTTTAAATGTAAAACTGCTTAACTCACTGCTTAACTAATGCATACTATGATTTTTTGGGGCAATTAACTACTCAGGACAGAACAACCGAAAGATGCAGATTTAAAAATCACATTAACGTATAGTATTCACACACATACACACTTACAATGCTGCTAATTTGTAAAACACTGAAGTTGATTCAGGTAAAGTGGGACATAACTGTATAATTTATAATGTATAATTAAGATACCCAAATATTCTAGTCTACATTTAATATTTTAATTCCTTTCTTAGTTCATATAATTTGCTTATATAATCAAGGTATATAAGTATGTTAAGGCCATGCAGTCCATACAAATAGCTTTTCTGGAAAAGTGGGCCATAAAAGATGCATTGACATGCATGTTTATTAACACATTCAGCAACATACAGTATTTAATGTACAGTCTATATAATCAGTAAACCTGTTTATTCAATTCTTGCATGTGTACAATTTAAAATGGCTGATAAAACGTGTTGTGTTGACATTAAAATCAATTCAATTTAACTTTCATAGCATGCCAGGGACATGAGGATGAGAAGGCAGAATCTTAATGCAACTTCATTAAACAAAACAAAGAAAATTCAAGGAATAAAATGAAAAGAAAGCCACAGGAGAAACTATTAGTTTAAACCAGTCAAGGCAAAGAGCTGAACTAAACGAAGGCAAAATATGCACCAAAAATGAGGAGTAAAATAAGGGACAGGTGTGAGAAAATCAATGAACAAATGAAAAAACATGGTCACAAATGACAAGTAAGTCTACATATTTTACAAAAATGAAACGTTGGTAACACGTTTATTTTAGGGTGTCTTAGTTGCTACTATATTACTAGAATATTTGTTAGTAGAAATTATACCATATTTATGCCTTATTCTTCATGATCTTAATAACTATTGATAAGCAGTAAATGAGTAATGCATTGATGGAAAAGTAATAGTTAATTGTTGATAATGATGGAAATTGTGATCATACAGTAGTTGGCTAACATAACTTATTGCTCCTAAATACTGCATATCAGTCTAATAAGAATATATCTGAAATATCAACAACGGTGAACTTACATTAACAGTGTCACGATGTGGTGTACTTCTCAGCTGATAAAGATAGCAGGGAGACGTGAATTCCAATAGACATGAACTTATAATTAAACAGACTGGAACCGTGGGCAGCTGAACGAACACGCAGAGACATCATAACATAATCCGCGACTCACAACCAAAACTTATAAGGACACGGATTAAATACAAACGGGAATAGGTAGGGAAACACAAAAACACCTGGGACACACAGCTGGGCTAAATGACACACTAATGATGGGGGCAGGACTCTAAAGGCAAAACACGTGTACATCGAAATGAAAACAAAAACAAAGACTGAACAGGAAGACATGACAATGTTACATTACGCATTAACATTAAAAGTTGTATTATTTCATCATGAATCTTTTTAGTCTGTTCTAGTGCCAGACATTAGACCAGAGTATTCCAGTAATCATCCTTGTGTTTTTTGAATTATAAATAATAAATCTTGAGATGTGCCTTGCACTGCATGCCAATTAAAAACCAATTGATTCATGCCCAGAGCATCATATTAGTCTAGGGAAGAGCCATGTGAAATCTTAAAAGGTTTACAATGGGGAAATCATGCATAGAGCTATGTTGCATTATTAGTGTGTCATGTAGGAGTATTTATAGTTTTAATTAAAACCCTCCAGGCCAGTGGCTTAGTGCAAAAGCTCTTTGTAATTCTAAATGATGTGCCAGCGCTTACTAAGAGTTGGTGTGATGGTTGTAATTGAAATCAAATGTGTTAGCCGCTAAAATATTTATTTATTCATTGCATTATGTGTTGATAGAGGTTGATGGAATATATGCCTGATGATACGTTTATTGATCACATTTTATAAAAGATAATTCAACAGTCTGGCATCTGCACAGGTAAGACTTTCTTCCGTCAAAATCACTTGCACCTGCACTTCTTGTGTGCCGTAGGAATCAGTTCAACTAATCTGCATAGTAATGCAATTGACCTTTCATTTAAACTCAGTTGCCCATTGGTTGCCAGGTCTGGTCAGCCACAGTTTCTAGGAGACTTGGTTCTTTCCTGTATTTTTCCAGTTCACTTTCTCCACGAATTAAATAAAATAAATAAATAAATAAATAAATAAATAAATAAATAAATATAAATAAATATATATTAAAAAAAAAAATATATATATATATATATATATATATATAATAAATAGAAATAACAGTATGTTCTTTATTGTGAAATTATAAAAAACAAATGTATGGTAAAGGATTACTTTAAGGACCAAAAGTAATTAATGAATATTATGCATATTACTAACAAAGCTTTATTTTGCTATTTCACATTCTAACATGATGGGTTTACCTCCATTCAGAATTGTGGGTAGTGTAGTGCTTCAATTTGGTTATTAAACATGATTGTTAAGAACACTCAAGTTAAAATAACTGTGAATTGTGGAACGTGCATAAGCATGCACCATTTACCACCTTTTCATTTCATAGTTGGTATGCTTTAAAAGGTTTACTGTACAGTGTGTGCTATTGCCAGTGATGCTAATAATTTATTTCCAGAATCCACTTGATATGGTTTGTACTGAAACAGCCCTCTTACAACTCATTCTCACATCATCTCTCAATGTGCAGCATGTTCCTTCTTGAAATGATTGGCCTGCAGCAGGAGAAGACTATGACACTCCTGTCAGCAAGAACATGGTCCACTGGACTGCTGGGCAGAGTTGGAAATTAGAAAAATATTGCCTCTTCTTGTGAATCTCGATTTCTGCTGTGAAACACAGATGGTCGGGTCAGAATTTGGTGTACACAGCCGGAATCCATGGATCCATCCTCCCTTCTGTCAACAGCACAGGCTGGTCCTCGTGGTGTAATGGTGTGGAGAACGTGTTCTTGGCACAAATGAGCCCTCTGAATACCATTCAAGCATCATTTGAATGCTGTGTGCCATGTGCATCCCTTTATGCCCACATTTAACCCATTCCCAGAGGAGTAATTGCTAAAAAAATCCAGTTGCATGCTTTTTTGCTACAATGAAATTAAAAGGGTTTTTGTTTTACAGACCTGGCAACCCAGTTTTGGTTTTGGTATTTTGTGTACACCAATTAATGGGGTGATTTGACAAACAATGTAGAAATCTGCTTATAAACATGCTCCTTGTGATGCACTCATGCATACGATCTTTGAGTAAAGCCAAATGTGTAAAGGAATCATGCAACAGACACTCTTTTACAAGTCTACACTACTCCAGTTTTTTATACAGTATATGAAATTCTAAAATCGAATTTAATATTTCTAAAAATAGTTTAGGAGGTCAAAGAGCCAGTGGTGATAGATTCCCATTGTCACGAGCTTCACTGGAGTTGCCCTAGGAAGCCTCCAGAGGACACTCCAGACCGGACTATGTTCATTGTTTGTCTGTCTCTCTGTTCACTGTTCAGGAGTTTTTATGAACATTTGTCTCCTCCCAAGTTGTTTTGTCGCCATGGCTGTCCAGATCCTCTGCCCCCTTGTCTCGTTATCCTGTGTTTTTAAAAACCCACTTGTGTTTGTCTTGTCGCCGATCATTGTGGTGTTTTCCCCCCTCTGTAAGCCTTCTGTGTTCCCTGTGTTTTCTGTGTAGGATTTACTGTTGCTGATCCTGCCTGCCTCGGATATTTATTCTTGTCTTTTCCCTTCTGGATACTGTTCACTGTTCACCCGACCTCTTTGGATTATTCTCTTGCCATTGCCTCCATTGCTCCTGTTTGCTGTGTTTTCGACCCTGCTTGTTTGTATTCTGACTTTTATAAATAAAGAAGCTTGCATTTGGATCTGCCTCTCCTCGTCATCCCTCAGAATCATTTCACCCATACAGATGTACCCAACAAAGATATCAAGAAGTGAATATTTGTTTTATTTTGCTTTAACCGAGATGTGGAGATATGATTGATGCACGTTGAGTAGCATGCACAACACAAGTTCATCTGTTTGGCATCAGTCAGTATGGTTTTGTTCCAGGGAAAATAGAGCAAAGAACAAAAACAAATAAAGCCCAGTGGGCATCTTTCTCAGAATATCATTAAGACTTCAGAGCTTGCTGGAGCTGATAATGGAAAAAGAAGAAGAAGAAGAAGAAGAAGAAAAAAAGAGTGGCGGAGTGGGAAAAAAAGTATGAAAAAGAAGATGTGTGAGGATGAATTAAAAAAAAGGCAATGAGAAACCCTCTGAAAGTAAGACCAATGAATGGCATAAAAAGGGAAAGAGCAGCAGAGCAAAGGTCAGAATAAACAGGCCAAAGCCTTTTACATTAATAGTATTGCCCTATTTTGTGCTGAATGCTGGAGGTTAGCCATGCAAATCCATATGAAAAAAATAAAAAAATAAAATACAGTATGAAACCAGCACAGGATTGTATTTAAAATATATATGACTGAATATTTGCATTACATATCATGCAAGGGCAATGAATTACAAAATCACCTCACAATAATGTCTCATTTGTTAATATTAATCAATGCATTATTTAACATTAAAATCAAACCAATTTACCACTTTGTATTCATTTTTGTAAATAGGCGACTGACTTTATTCAGATGCAACAGTCGTGTGGTTTGAAGAAATGCTAGATTTCTCCAGATCAGCTTCTATGCTTCTGAATGATGGTTCTATTTAAGCCACCGGGCCATTGGGAACCCAGTGAATTTTAATAAAGTTGAAAATAATAAATAACTAAATAAAAACACTAGATCATATTACAATAACATTCTTTCACTGTAAATTTGTTGATGCTGATAAAAGCCTTTTAGCAACTCATTAAACACCTCTAATAGCCCCACTTGCATATCATTTGCACAAACTTGTTCACATCTGTTAAAACTTGTTGTTTTCTTATTGCTTAAAAAATTTGATTATTTACATGTTCACAGTATTTGTGTCTAATTGTATTGTAACTTACTTTTTTTTACGGTCTAACACCCATTTAACACATTTTTATAGAAAGTATTAAATCCCACATCTTTAGCAACAGGGGAAATCTCCTTTCAGTTGACCAACATGCCTCCATTGCGGCAGGGGAGTCTGATAATTGCCTCAGAGACCCTGCATTAGGCTCCATGTCAATGAAAATGCTGCACATGAATCATCAGTCGTTAACAAAAGCCCTTACAGGAGGAGGACACATTTATTTTTGCAAGAAACTAAGAGCCTTGTATAAATGTAGATTTATGTGTCAGTGAAATAGAAAAGGGAAAGTTCATTTGTCGACTTTAGCAGAATAGATCACTGATAAAAGTAAGGTCTGTCATTATTTAGCCTCATTTCCTTCCAAAAATGATATCATTGTCACGCCCACGCTGGGCTTCACCCTCACTCACAGTGATTGCAATCACCTATCACCACCTCCTGAACCTGATAATCTCCCACATCAAACACTGCCCACACACCACACAGCACTCTGGACTATCGCTAATGCTTCTAGCTGCTGCACTTACCTCTGACCTTACCTGTTCCCATACAGAAGGCTCCTTGAACTCCTGTGTGTGCTCCAGCTCCAGTGTTGCTTCTGCTCGTCTCCATTGTGGCAAGTGAAAGGGCTTATTTACTCCTGCATAATAACTGGCAGAGCAAAAGACATGTAAGCATGTTTAAAGGAAACAGACAATTTACAACTATTAACAATTTAATTATTGGATAAACTAGCGATACTTTCATAAAATACTTTAATATAAAAATTAGTAAAATCTTAAAACACTTATAAATAAAAACAGAACCAATGCAAAGGGGAAAATTTCTTTTATTTTTGCAAAGCACATTGTGTATTTTATTACGTTTCAGTTCGAGAGAACACTTTAATGTTCATGACATCAACTCCATGTTCAAGGAAAAAGTTAATGTCCTTCATCTCAGTAAACACAAAGGTGAAAGGTTCCAGAGCTAGAATTCTGTCCTCTGAAAATTCAGCCTTCTGTAATGTGTTCATGGCCTCATCATCATCTTCATCCTCCATGCAGAGTACTCTGGGCAGCTGAACAGAACCAAGCAGCACACTTGACTGCTCCAAACACCACTTGCTGGCTTTATTTGAATCTTCCATAAGTTGATTCTGTAAAATAACACTAAGAACAAGGGAGATACAATTGTAAGAAACAAAAAGCATTAATTCAGTATTGTGCAAAAAAGAAACAATTACTTGTTACTAGTCCTGTAACTAAATAATTACAGTACATCCAACACAGGATGCAGTACATTTATACTTGCATCATCTGCCTAACAATTTTTGAAATACAAACAGCTGTATAGTACACTTAAGTGTGTGTTACTTTTAAGACTTCTTATTTAAAGAGAATTTGCATTTCATTTGACCCAATACATAAACTTGTGTACCTGTGATGATGATTCCTGAACCCAAGGTGGTGCTTCTTCCTGTTAATCAGACCCCACATTATAAGTAAACATTCACAAGGTACCATTTTAGGTGTCATTTTCTCAAGTAAATGCTTTTACCTCAGAGGTGTCCTCTAGTTTCCTTTTCTTTCTCAACCCACATGTTGTGCAAAAAACTTATAGTGTGTGTGTGTGTGTGTGTGTTTGTGTGCATTTGGTTCCGGTGATCTGTCCACAGGGCTCATCTAAGAGATCTGGTCTCCAATAAAGATCATCTCTTTGTGCTGATACACCATCTGATCTGGATATGGACTAAGAAACAGAATAAGAGAGAGAGACAGACTGATAGTAGATGCCATTCTTTTTACGATGTAACGAGGGTAATTTTTCCCAGTTCCTGCTGATCTAATTAATGCAGCATAACAATCCTTTAACGGATTTGATTAATAAATGTGCATTAGTGTGTTAGGTGTAAGCCAGGGTAAAGAGATGTGTCTTTAATCTAGATTTAAACTGAAAGAGTGTGCCTGCCTCCCGAATAGTATTAGGTAAATTGTTTCAGAATTTGGGTGCTAAATATGCTGTATTAGGCAGATGATGTCACTGGCAAGGAAACATAATAGCACGTGGAATGCTGCCGGCTTCAGCTCCTGTCATGATGCGAGTGCCGGCAGGGATGCTGGAAGCGTGGCTAAGAGAAACGGCTTCTCGATCCTTCACGCTCGCACTGGACACATGCAATTTATCTTCTGCTGACCAGGCTCCCAGAAAGGAGGAGGATTGAAGACCTGTAGCACAACTTGCTGTTGTGTAACTGTAGGAGGTGGCGAACCTCTCATTTCCGGTACTTTACCGGGTGGAAAGGACTGAAAGTAGCACTCGCTGGAGACCGCTGTACCCTGGAGTGCTGGCAGGGTTAGCAGATCGATCTCTTTACATGAAGCCTCCTGAAGCACGACCCTCAGGTCTTTCTTTTGCTTGGAGGGGTTTGTAACAGAGTATCGCCAGCTCCCCTGCTGTTTTTGTTGGAGAAGGGTTTTTATTTTGCTTTCGGGCGGAAACGCTCTGTTTCTGTGTCTCCTTGTACGAGAAGCCTGTACTTGGCTGAGTCTGTTCTGCCTGGCAGGATCATGAATGTTTCTTTTTTTTTTTCCAGTGGGCACATAACCAGCTTGACCTGCCGCCGAGTACCCCCTGCCCACCAGCAAACAGAGGTGGTCAAAGTACACAAATAAAGTACTTGAGTAAAAGATTCATACTATAAAACATTACTCCAGTAGAAGTAAAAGAACTCCTTTTTTGATTTTACTTAAATACCTGGGATTTTTGACGAGCATGATGCAGTAATGTTTAATGTATAGCTTACACTGCAATGTACCTGAGAGAATAGGAATCTCACTTCGAGATGGCAAATCTACTCTGCGTGTATATAAACATGCCAATGAAATTTGCATATTCTGATTAATATCCAGATGCACCTAATCGCAGCGCGAGTATAAGTAGGTCAGCGGATTAAGCATATATCAGCTTTTCGCTTTGGAGCCGAGCTACATGCTGTTCCTGAGCATTTCTACTTCTGCTTACCTGACAGAGAAGGCTGGTGTCACAGCGTTTACAGCGGCGGTGGTTCCAGTCGAGTGGTGGACACATCTGCATTGAACTATCAGCGTCTGTGAACCGAGCGTCCCTCTCCCGTGTGAGCTTCAGGCTTTACTAAAAGAGCAAAGCCTAAAGAGACAGGCTTACAGGTGGTACGTCTTTTTAAAGACGCGTCCTTTTAAGCATGTCCTACCACCCGTGCGATCCTGGGTGCGGCATTTACCTGGCTCCGGCGGACGGTCACAAACACTGCCTTACGTGTCTGGGCAACGAACACGCTAGGGCAGCGTTTGTGGATGAGTCATGTTCCGCTTGCGGTAAAATGACCATCGCGGAGCTGTGGGCCAGGCTCCACTACCTTGAGCATGGTGGGGTCCCCTTTCTGCTTCCGCGATCCAGAGCTTGCACTGGCAGCGTCCCCTGAGCTTCCAGTTTGGGAATGGGAGGGGCTGGTCTTAAGGTGACAGTCAGGAATTCTCCTCGGAGTGCGCCTCCTGTCACCCACACTTTGTTACTGGTGGAGTTCCCAATGGGGCTTTTCCGGTAGGCAATGGTTCCGGAAGTCACCTTTGGTGCTCCCCCCGACGTCTGTCACAGCATCGGAAGGAGAGTACGATTCCGGAGATGATATGTTGACGGTGCCTGACGCTGATCCAGAGCTAGTTACTATGCTTGGCCGGGCCATCAGGGGGATCGGGATTGAGTGGAATTCTCCATCTCGTTCTGAACCCTCCCTGCTGGACGATTGGTTCCTTGGTGAGACCTGTGCTGGTGCATAGGGACCCATCCCGGTGCCTTTCTTCCCGGAAGTGCATGATGAGCTCACTCGGTCGTGGAAGGCACCTTTCACTAGGAAGCAACCCAGTGGCTCATTCTCCTTCACCACCCTTGACGGCATCGCAGCTAGGGGCTACACGGGGGTCCCCTGGTGGAGAGAACTGTTGTGATGCAACTGTGTCCTCAGGCTTCTACCTCCTGGCAGGGTAACTCGTTGCTCCCCTCCAGGGCCTGTAGAGTTTCATCCGCTCTCGTCAATGATGCCTACAAAGCTTGTGGAGAAGCTGCCTCCTCCGTAGTCCAAGAGTGCTATCTCCGGGTTTGTCTGGCCGACATGTGCAAGGCAGACGAGACTCAGTTCTTGAATGCCCCCGTGTCCCAGACTGCCCTCTTCGGCGACGCGGTGGAGACTTGTCTTTCTGTCTCTTAAACTTATAATCAAGACTTTTCTTATACTATTTTACATATTTATAACTTTTTATGGCCTTAAATTTGATACAAATAAATTGAGGAGTTTAGGGACCTGCAGAAGCCCACTACTTTACGATAGTACGTCAGACAGTCCGATGCAGCTCTCGAGCAGACAACACTCAAACTGCGTGTATCCCTACCCGTAAAGTAGTTTGGGAAGGAAACAACATGGGCCAAAATGCTGCCTGCTTTTGCGGCTTCACTGGTAATTTTTTAGTGTGAGTGATAATAGACAGACAACACCAAATAAGACTGACAAACACAGAGCACTTGCTGAATGACAAAAAGTTGAATCCGTCTGCACTCCACGTGCTTTTATGCTTCCTAGCCAATGACGTCATCCGCCTGTGCTTTCTCACCCATCCATTGTACTGATCACACATACTATTCAGAGCTGTCATGCTGGAAGTATTCCCCATAGCATCTTGTCGACATGGCTTGAGCTCCTGAAGAGGAACTGCAGGTTTTCGTTTGTATAGGTATGTTTTATTTGAGTTTTACAGAAATGTTTGAATAAATGTACCCTGCCCCCCTTTTCCGAAGCTCTCTCAGAAGATCTTTGTTTAGCCGTATTCATAGTGAAACTTGCTAATTAGCACATTATAAGGAAAGCCCCTCCCACAATTGGCTCAATTGAAAAAGGGGAAAACATTTATAGAGATAGTAAAACAACAACTGATTGGATTTTTTTTATTATAGGATAGTTCTGTACAGACACTGATAACATACATTTCAGTTAAGACAATGTGTAGAAGCTTAACTAGGATCATATTCTGAGGTGGTTCTAATTTCTTTAGCCTTTCTTCTGGGGTGTCAGTAAGAACAAAGAAGTTGACCAGGCAGTAAATATTAATCAAAGAGGTTTATTGAACACTGAAGATCCCTCAAAGTTGTAGCTTTGTGATATGACAACAGTGCTCACTTTCAAGGTCAGGGGAACACCACTTGGGGTAATGAGCCATCTGGCCCCCCCATTCGGAATGGAGTCTGTCCACCAGGTGATCTTACCCAATTTCAGTGTGAGGTCATTTGCAAGCCTTTGCCAACTGTGCATCTATTAGAGTGGCACAGAGTCCGAGCCTCGGGATCGATTGTCCCTTTCGTGGGGACACCAAGGGGATTTTACTGACTCGCCAGCACCCGGTAAATGCTCCGCATTGTAAAGGCGTTGTATGTTACAGGTCTATGTTTGAATCCTAACGGATGTGCCTCACAGTGCCAGCTCAGGCCTAAGGTTGATTCTTGTGGGTCAGCTTTGTTTTGAGAGAGCCACAACTGCAGCTTAGTGGATCTGGCTTCTGGCAAGACATCAATCTGCCCTCTTCAACTGTAGTTCAGATGGGTCAAGGGACAAGAAGAAGACCTGTTGCATGGCTAGCTGATCTCTCAAGAATCTTACAGGTCCCTGCAATGACCATCCAAGCCTTGCCTGAATAGCTGCTGGCCCTCCTGTTGGGCCAAGACGAACAGGTGATATGGGGGTAATGAGATGCGTATTGTCAGCTCCAATTAGCAGCAATGGGCGTACTCCATCGAAGGACTGCAAGGGAAGGTTTCTCAAGTGTCGATACTTCTCCAGGATGCTCAGATGATAAGAATGGTCTGAAAGACAGAGACGTTCAGCAGTGAAGGCAGCTGAGATTCGAAATATCTTTTGTGGCTGAGTCATGGTGTCTACATGGCTTCTTGAGAGTACATTTGGCTGCTTGGTGTGCACGCCCGCAATGCCAGCAACCACAATTCATCCGGATCCAATCTATGATTTGCTGTTTATTGAAGGACTTGTAGGAAGGGCATTGCCTGATGTAATGGTCAGTCTTGTCACATATGGACAAAAAGCTTTGGCCTGTGCTTTGAGGACCCCTGAACTGGAGAGCAAGTTCAGAGCCAGTCCTGGAGGGGGAGAGCAGAGCCCTCGCCTGACCAATAAACTGTTGTAACTGGCCGGCCAACTAGTGTTGTAAGTGTTTTAAGTGTTCCCTGCTCTCCCTCAGTCCATCTTCTGTTCTATCCTCCGTCTGCGATCTGATATCTGACTTTAACTGATCAGACGAGAGCCCAATCCGCAACTCTAGTGTGAAAAACAGAATATTTCAAAAATCTAAAAAAGGTAGGATTGAGAGTTGACATTTACCTCCATTTGTACAATTACATTCTAGCTAAAAAAAAAAACAATATTGAAAATGATCTCTGTGAAATTGCAGTCTATTTTGGAAAGTGAGGAAGTACACACTAACAGGGTGGAAAATGAGTTTAGGGACACAGTAAATGAAAATAATTGTACAAAAATACATTTACTTTCACATGAATAATATTTATGAGTAGATGACATTTAGCCTAGTCCACAGCATTATTTAAAAATATTTTGAGTTTTTCTCATTCATGGTTTATATTTGTAGTGAAAGTTAATTACTTTGCACTGAGGACGATACAATTGAATATGCATAGCAATTAAAAAGGTTTGTAATAAAATTAAATAAATAAATAATGATATTTTTGTGTATTATCTCTGTTAAAGTGGTACATTAGACCTAATATACAATTTCAGCAGCTTCTATAAATAAATATGTTAAAAAATAAAAATGTGCAAAATTTAGAGAAAATATGATGACGTATATCATAGAGCCAGAAAGTTCACTGTATAACAAGGAATGACCCATTTATCAACAATAATCTATAAAAGCATTAAAAGTTTTTGTCCATACTAGCTGTGATGGCAACACAGAAAGTTTCTCTTTAGAAACGGTTTCTATTTCTGTACTGTTGTGGCTGGAACAACAATTTATAAACTAGGACAATTCCCAGGTAGCCAGCGGAATCGGCCCGAATCCGGCTGAGTGTCGGCTCACTCGGCTGTGTGCTGGCATCGGCTCACCAGATCTGGCCCAATAATGGTTGCCAGATTTGGCTAGGCTTTGGATCTGCGGATCTGGCACGATTCTGGTTAAGAGACGGCACACTTAGCCTGACATTGAGCCACAAGTGTCAGATCTAAAATGTCAAAAATTCAGGTTTTATTTCTTATTATAGGTATTATTTTATATATTAAACACGCAATCAATTAATTAGACTAAATTACAAAGTTTCAAAAAATATACAAAAAAACAAAATGCTGTTAAGCCTTTTACCCGTCAAAGTTATTCCTTAAATGTTATTATTATTTTAATTAATAATTCTATTAGGCTGACCTAAAATGGACTTAAACATGTCCCTCAATCTAAACTGACACTTTCTGGCTGTGTGCCATTGCAAAAACTGATAGGAGTTAGGATATGAAGAGGAAACCTTTGCAAAATATGATTTTTTGCAAACATGCCCGTTCACTAAAATTAGATTTCTGTGACAATAACAGTAAAATGTAAACAGTGAATCGTCCTTAATATATCAAACCTCAGCAGAATTAGATCTAATCAGAACACCCTATATACATATATATATATTTGCTGTTTTCCTGGTCATATTTTTCTGTTTATTACCTTCCATTTCTATTTTAAGTGGTGATTTTTTGTAAAGAGAGGTTTAACAGAACAGGTGTTCTGAAGTCCGGCGCAGAAGTCCGTACCCGGCTCCTAACATGCGCGTTCTCCCCTCGGCCGATCATTGGTTAATGGCAGTCATATGACTGATGAGAGCCATTTATTTAGCAAAATTGAGATTAA
This sequence comes from Enteromius viviparus, assembly GCA_032353835.1. Lineage (NCBI taxonomy): Eukaryota > Metazoa > Chordata > Actinopteri > Cypriniformes > Cyprinidae > Enteromius > Enteromius viviparus. The sequence continues at coordinate 3,699,204 of JAUCNO010000425.1, forward strand.
TAGTTACATTTTATTATTATGTGGCAAAGACAGGGCTCCATACACATTCACAAAAAAAAAAAAACAAGAAACCCCAAGAAAAGGGCACTTGAGGCATCCAGGAGGAAAGGAGCTGCTGCAGCATGCAGGTGTGTGTGTATATGATGTGCGCCGCTGCGGGGTGAGGGGGGATGGGCGCTTCACACCCCCTTCTCGATATTTAGATATACTATTCTTCAATAAATATATTTGTTTGAAAGGGGAGCTGTGCGCAAACAGGAATATATACTATTTTTCAAAAAAAAAAAAAAAAAAAAGCACTCCAGAAAAAAGGGCACTTTCTCTTCAGGAATAAAAAGAGCGGGTGCTCAAGCCCCCTTGATGTCTATGTGTGCACGTGCCTGGTAGGAATAAATCCAAATATAGCTGTGCAGTAAATCAAAGCGCGATGTGCGTGTCTGTGAATATACAGCGCAAAAAGGCTGCCATTATTAATATATATTGTAATTCTATATTCTGTGTCTCTGTATGAATGAATGAGCAGAGCCGTTTCGCCTAATCGCCTTGTATATCTAGTACACACTCAAGTGCGTGTGATGCTCGTGGTTTTTAAATCGTCTGCTGTCTCACTTGCTATGTGAAGACCTGAACTTATGAATATGAGCTACTCTCAGAGAACACTTAATGTTCATTTCATAATTTTATTTAAAAGAATAATCATTAAATACACTAACTGAAAACTCAAAGGTGTTGTCACGCCACAGGACTGCACTGATCTCAGTGCAGTCAAATATTCTAGCACTCTGGTGACCCAATTAAGGATTGGTGTCACCTGTGTGCAATCAA
>JAUCNO010000425.1:3738887-3749671 GCA_032353835.1 Enteromius viviparus
CAAAAAATCTTTAAAGTCATTTTTCTCAGTTCCACACTCTAGTGAGTTAAGGTCTTTTGCCTTTGTAGGGCAGTATTCTTGTGGTTATTGCCTCTGATATACTTGTTTACCGTTGCCACTACTCTGCCTGTTCGACCCCGTGTTTAATAATAAAGCCTGCATTTGGATCCACTTGTTCTCGTCTCCTCTGTAACGTGACAGAATGATCGGCCTACAAGGATCCAGCAACTGCTCACTCGGACATTTGGTAGGGTTGGATCTCACTCATTCTCTGCTAACTCTCAAGCAAGCCTCATTCACGCTCAAAGATTACGTACAGTGCTATTTAGATCTAGCCGGACTTGCAACCTACCCGGATTGTCTATTGATTTTACTTTTTCTGCGAGGGCGTGCATCAGCTGCTGTGTGTGCAGTTGTTGCGAGAGGGTCCACGATCATCTCTCGCAGCATTCATAGACTTTGCCCTGATGGGCATGGGATCCGCACTCACTGTGGGAGTAGAGGATGGATATTCAGATTTTGCGTCCGCAGGCAAGAAGGCAGTGGAGCTGGAGGGCGATGACGAGAGATGACTGCTTGACAACACTGCAAGCATCTACTACGGTCCTTGTCAACAATCAGAAACTCCACCTCACCCATCATCATCCAGTTAAGTACTCCATTCTTTTCTCCTCCTCGTCTCAACACAATGAACAGTCATGCATGTAGTTCAAACCAACCTAATCCATGCCATAATCCACTGCACAAGATGGCTGCCAAGACAAAGGTCAAACGTCAGCCCTCAGCTTCTCCGGAAGTCTCTCCTATGTCCCTGAGCTTTGTTGGAATGGAATTTGAGGACACCCAGATCTTCCTTGGGTGGAAAAGGATGGCATACAGCCTGGCAGATAAACCTATGATGTTGGTGAAGGCTGCATACTGCTTGCTTGAGGCCGCGCCTGCCTGCACCTCTGCCTCAGAAACCCTACTTGAACCAGTTCACGCCGTCGGCTCCAGCCGCACATTCTCTGGAGGTTCCGTTGGTGGCTGCACAACCCTTGGAGGAGTTGGCAGTTCCCACAGAGTCATCTGGATTTCCGACCCCCAGGGATGTCAGTTACCACCGTAGAATCTCCGGAGGTTCCACCAGCGGCTGCACAACCCCTGACTGTGCACATCAGGAACACTGTCCAGGGATCATCAACTCGCCTAGTCATGATCACTGAAGCTACTCACAAACTCTCAGTTTGCCCTGTTCTTCCTGCTCTGGCCCTAAACCTTCTGTCTAGCCTGGCTCCGGTCTTAGAGACCACCTATGAGCCCTCTCCTGAGGTCCAGTTCTGGCTGCAAAGGTCCTCAAACTCTCATCCTGCTCTGCCTCGAACTCTGAACTCTCTTCCAACCATCCTCTCCGGCCTGATGGGCGTATGTCCTGCCTCTGCCATTTGCTCCGTCCTGGAGGACATTCCTGCCATCTTCTCTGCCCTGGAGGGTCTCTGTCCCACCTGCTCCACCCTGGACCCTGAACAAATTTGAAGCAGGTACTGTCTCGGCCATAAGGGCCAAAACTAACCTCTCTATGCTCCCTGTTTCAGTCCTGCTTTTTCTGCCCTAGGGGGCGTCGCTGTAGCCCGCTCCGCCCTGGTGGGCATCACTGTCTACTGTTTCGCCCTAGTGGGCTTCTCCGCCGCCTCCTCCTTCCCTTTTGTTTTGTTATCACATGTATTTAAGTAGTTGTTTGTGATGCACTTGTCGCCAATCATTGTGGTGTTTTCCCCTCTGTAAGCATTTTCGTTGTCTCATTTGTATTAATTGTTATCGACCTTTACTGTCCTGAATTTTCGCACTTACCTTGCCCTTCTGAATACATTTTGCCATTCACCCGACTTCTGCTATGCGCTTTGGAATATTCTTGTGGTTTTTGCCTCTGATCTACCTGTTTACTGTTGCCACCACTTTGCCTGTTCCAGCCCCATGTGTGTTGTGAGGGTTTTGGGGGTCTGGAGAATTTCTGCCATGGCCTGACATTTGTGTTTTTTTCAATTGAAATAAGGCCATGAAACACATACAGAACATTTGTTCACAAGACTTTTGAGAACTGGACTGGTGGTTTTTGCTTTAAAATTATGTGAAAATGATCTTGTTTACTTGCTCACAGAAAATTATACAGTGATTAACATTTTTAAGTGAGTTTTTGAGCGGAAATGGTCTATTTGAGAAGGCGTGAACTATCAGTACTAATGCAGTGATTAACACCCGAGAAGACAAAGGCCTCCATAATGAGCTGCATAATGAGCCACAGACAGGTATGTGACTGAGAGAGGAGAGTTACAAGAAAGAATCTGAGGACAAAATAAGTTTATATATTTTATTAATTATAATTATGTATTACATTATTAACAAACCAGTTAGTTAGTAGGTCTCAGAGGTTCATGAGATCATTTATGAATTGTTAGTAAATGATTAATAAACTATTTGAATCTCCACTTTAGATGCGCTCACAAAAATAATTAATTGCCTGCTAGTGAATGTTTTAAAACCAGTTGACTTAATCATGGTTATTGGTTATTACAGTAGAAATACTATATTTCTGAATAGTAAGATGTATAAATGTGCATTCAAATAGTTTATTAATCATTTAATAACACTTTATAATTGCTCTCATGAACCACTGAGAACTACTGCCCTATATACCCACGTTTCAGACATACAACCCATAAAACACTTTCTAAATGTTCCCTTAAATGTATCAAATATGTTGCATGATTTTCTCATTTAAATTTAGTCTAAAAATACCATTGCTATAAAAATAACATGGCGATGTTTCTCCCGCAAAGTGACTTTTGGTGTTGGCTGAATTTGTTTTTTATTAGTTTAGTCAACATTTTGCAGTCTGGGTTTTGAAAACAAGCGTTAATTTAATGTTTTTAAAATACATTTGGGCAGATTTAATATAATATGTTTAAGCCCAAGCAATACAATTGAATTGAAATTTTTACAGTGTAGCAATAAATACAGTTTTTGATCCTGCAGTGGTCAGATAGTAATTAGACTTGCAATTGTTGTTTTTATGATGATTTATCGTCAAATATTAATGCTTACCATCTTTGCAAATATCCAAGTTATTCATCTATGAAGTTAAATCTAATTTTAAATTATCAAATATGAACTGAATTAGAGGCAATTACAAAATCTTCTTTCTGAATAATGTCAGTGCCGCTGTAAAATGTGCTTTAATGAGCATCATCTGCATCAAAACTCAGCATACTGTATTCTCAGCAGAGTCTGAAGAGCTGCTTTTATATCAGGCAATACTGTGTGATCAAAGTGCCTTTATGTTTAATGCTGCTGCAGCCACATTGAGCAGAAGATGAAAAATTTAATCTGAATTAATATTTCTCTTCTACAACCTGTTATCAGTGCAACAAAGTAAAACATAATAATAAGTAGTAGTGTGCCATATGGTAAATTACATTTCCGTTAAAATGCCAGTTGCTGTTTTTTATTAAAAATTTGCATCTTTCACAATGTTTATGTTTTAATGCAGTAATCTCCAAATGTTCTGGAAAGAACCAGCACAAACCACATATGTCCCTGTTTAAACATTTGTTAATTATAGACACTGGTTGAACTTTTTAGAAGCACTAAACATAATTGTAGTGCATATCGGTAAAAAAAGAGAACACATTACATACCAATTATATTCTGTCTAGCACAGTCTACAATCCTAATGTTAATTTTAAAAGTGAATGTAGTAATTGGGTGTGTATAGTTAGTTGAACATTGCAACATGCCCCTGTGGAGTGCTAAAGCCAATGTTATTCTCTGTAGAGCTGCTCTGATATGTTTTATTCCACTGGCTGATTGCAAGGCATTCCAGATGTATCCTTTGCCCTTCTGTGTCACGGTGGAGCTAATTGTTGGTGTTTTCTATTTCTCTTTGAGTTGCAAATTTCCCAGAAGTGCTGTTGTCTGTGTGAAACCACTAATTATCTCATGTAATTAGACATAAATTATGGTGCACAGCAATGTCACATTGTACTTCAGTGAAGTGAACCTAGTATATTTAAGAGGGCGAGAGATGTAGATTTATCAGTGGAAAGGACTGTTTTAATTAAATGGATTAGGCTAATTCAAGTTAATTAGAGTGCTGCAACAAACAAATGCTTATTATCACACAGTGACATCAGAAATGTGCTCCATTCGATGTAGAAGACGTCACATAAACACAGTCTTTGCATTTGTAATACTAGTACAAGTTTGTGTGGTAATTATAGTAATTACATCTTGTGGTCTGGCTTCATGTCTATTTGCATTAGGCAATTCACTTTTTGTTTGTTTGTTTCTAGAAATACTTAAGGCACATCAGTCTGCTTTACTTGAGCATTTTCAAGCATACTTGAAAAATGACATTTTGACCACAAACTTTATCCATAAGATAAGAGACAGGAAAAAGGATGTGGCTTGTCATTATAAATGTGATAATCCCACGTTGAAATGCATTTGATTATTTATGAATTTTTTTACATAATACAGTCCTACAAAAAGTTGTTGCAGAAGTTTGTTGTAAACCATGTTATGTAATTTGCATTGGAGGTTAATGAAGCATCCAACTAGTCCAACTGTTTGTGTGCATGTGTACATAAACTTGCTCTGAGACACATTACCATGTTGTGCATCACAGTCGCTCTCCAAAGCCAAAAGGGGGGGAGGATGTCATAGTGCGTGCTGCAATTGTAAAGGAGCTATAAAAAGACATAAATAAAACAACTGCTGACATAAGGGAAGAGTATGTAGTATATAGTAGCAAAATTTTAAATTAATTGGTCTGGAATAATTTGATGACAAATATGTCAGTTAATGTATATTAAGTGAAGTGACCCATCATAGACAGGAACAAAATCACATTCTGGAACGTTTTCGTTCATTGTTGCTGGTGGAATGATCTTCCTATCCCTACTTGAATGCTGAATCCTTGAATATTCAAGAACTTCTTTCAGCAAGAATACTTTCAGAAATTTTGTATTACAAGCACTTCTTGTGTCTACTCTTTATGTTAAATGCCTGGTTGCATTCATTATTTGTAAGTCACTTTTGATTAAACTCTGTATGCTAAATTAATAAATGTAAATAATTGTTCCTAAATCATTCTTATAATACAACATTCTTTAGGGTTTTTCTTAGGACAATGAACAGTAAAACCAGCATAAGAATGAAGAATGTTCTTTGCTGTTCCTACAGTCCAGGATAAGAAAGAGATCTGAAGGGAATAAGGCTGAAGAAATATAATAGAGTTTATGTATGAACGTGCACCATAACTCCATCCATCATGCTTTCACCATTTCTTAGATGTGATTCTTCTTCCTCTGGTTCTTGCAGAACTTGGTCTGTATTGAAGATTTTTTCGTACAATCACCCCATTCTCATGGGAAAACAAGTATTTTACAAAGTGGCAATTCCTTATAAATAAAAACATACCTTTTTAAAAAAAAAAAGTAAGCATTTAACATAACCATCATTAGGTTGTAAGCAGATTGTTACAACACTGTACAAATGGATACAAATTAGCCAGCTGAACATGAATTTGCCATAACATCAATAGATTTGGTTGGTACTGTACATCTAGAATACAAACATGAAATATTAGAATTGCATTTATGTTGTTAGTTTAAAGAATTTTCTTCTTGCCATTGCATCTCTGTTACTATATTATTTTTTTCAGTAATGAGTGATAAAACGAATTACTGTTTCCCCAATTACAACGCTGTTACCGTTACTTACAAATCAATGCATTGTTACTACAATTTATTATAGGCTAATACTATTATATATATATTTTTTTTAGTTCATCTGAATTAATGGTTAATCAGTGAAGCCTACCTGTATTTGACGTTCCTTAAATTCTAGTTTAATTCTAGAATCTAAAGTAGTTCGACTCACTGTCACTTTGTCTCATGTAAAGAAAGATACAGAGCAAGAAAGTCTTGCATAACACTCAGAACTTACGTAATATATATTCTATGTTGTATTTTTCTGTCAAAAAAAACAGAGTTCCTTTGCAATTCTTCAGCTTTGAGGAACTGGCAGTTTATCTGGTAATGGGCGGAAGTAATGCACAAAAGACAATCTCATTGGTTGGCACTCACCTATTGTTTTAAAAAAAATCAATTTGAGTGAATGTGATTAATATTCATGAACCAAGCAGCTCATTAATCCTTAGTGTGTTTTATATTGTTATTAGTAGTAGTAGTTTTGTTAAGCACTACCACCAGTCCTAAGTTCAGTCAACATGGCAAATACAGGGTTATTCTAATTACTAAAGTTCTATCATCTTATAATGCTTAATTATCACAATATCATCCATTCATTTAACATATTTAATATTGGGGGCATTAAAGTTATTTGACATATTTGAACATTTTAAAAGTAATGCAATAGTTACTTTCCCTGGTAATTAGTTACTTTTATAATGATGCAACTTAGTTACTAATTCAAATACTATTTGTGAAAAGTAAATAGCAACTATAACTAGTTACGTAGTCAAAACCAGGCAGAAGATATCAGGGGCAGGCAGCGAAAATCAAAATAACCAAAATACAGACAGGAAAAACGCATAGTAGTGACACTGTGGCAATCAAAACTTCGTGTCCATCTAGTGTGGCATCCACGTTTAAATAGTCTGAAAAGTAGGTCACGCTAAAGAGCGGAACTGAACAAGGTACGTGGGAAAAAGGAGTCCGGGTGGGAACATTAGTATTCGGGGGAAGCTTCCCGCTGCCGAGTTCCGGGAAGAGCCACAGAGGCGCGGCTAGTGACAGAGGGCAGCTTGGTCAGAGGAACAAACCGACAGGCTTTGGAAAACCTATCAACAATTGTGAGGAAATCGGGAAGACTTGGAGATGTTGTAAGTCGGACAGGTCTCGAAGAACTGGGAGGTGTCGGATGGGAAGAGTAGGCCACTCGAACCAGTTGGAAGTGAGTTCCTGAGTGATGAGAATCCCTGGGTGTCCTGCACTGGGGTTGCTGTGTATCATTTGAAGAAGCCGTTTGTGTAGAGCCTCGGGGGCGTAGGTCTTATTGGCTGGACATTCGGGAGGTGAGGGGTTGGGGATTTGAGCGTCGGTTATTTCCCTCATGATGTCTCACTGGACAGGAGCAACTATGATGACAGAGGGTAAGATGGGTTTGGGTTGAGTGAGCTGGGCCTGCTGGTCATAAAGGCGGGACAGAGCATCAGCCTTGGTGTTTTTTGAGCCTGCTCTATAGGTGATTTGAAAATCAAAGCGGGAGAAGAACAGGGACCATCTGGCTTGTCTTGTGTTGAGTCGCTTGACAAAGCGTAAGTACTCCTGGTTGCGATGGTCTGTCAACACCAGAAACGGTTATTTAGCTCCTTCAAGCCAATGCCGTTCTTTGAGCGCAGCCTTGAGTGCTAGAAGTTCCCGGTCTCCCACATCACAGTTTCGCTCAGCCTGGGTTAATTTATGAGAAAAGAAGGCGCATGGGTAGAGCTTAGGGATTTCGCCTTGCTGCTGAGAGAGTATGGCGCCGATTCCTGAGTTTGAAGCATCCACCTGTACTACGAACTGCTTCTCTGAGTCAGGGTGTCTGAGGATGGGTGCAGTAGTGAACTTCTGCTTGAGTTCTGTCTGAAGTCCAGGGTTGGCGTTTAGTCCCTTTCCGGGTCATGTTGGTTAATGGGGCTGCAATTTTGCTGAAGTTATGAATGAATCTTCTATAAAAGTTAGCGAATCCTCGGAACCGCTGAAGTTCTTTGAGAGTCTGAGGTTTGGGCCAGTGAACGACGGCATCGACTTTACTGTCATCCATGGCTACTCACAGAGGGACTATTCGAAAGGTTCGATATAATGAGGTATTCATAGTGCCCATTGGTCGTTAAAAAGGCGGTCTTCCCTTCATCGCCTTCCCAGATTCGGAAGAGATTATACGCACTATACGCACTAGGTCTAGCTTGATGAAGAGACGAGCTGTGTGGATCTGTTACAGGGCTGCAGAAATGAGGCGAATTTTCTTGTGACGAGTCTCCAGAGACGTTCAGATCCATATGCAGCTTTATTAAAGAGTAGACGTACAGGCAGAGGTCGGTAAACAGCAGACAGTAGTATCAGAGGTAATCAGAGTTCGTAGTCAAACCCAGGCAGAAGATATCAGGGGCAGGCAGTGAGAATCAAAATAACCAAAATACAATCCAAAAGACAAACCAGAAAAGCAGACAGGAAAAACGCTTAGTAGTGAGACCGTGGCAATCAAAACTTTGCGTCTATCTAGCGTGGTGTCCAGGTTTAAATAGTCTGAAAAGTAGGTCATGCTAAAGAGCAGAACTGAACAAGGTACGTGGGAAAAGCTCGGAAGCTTCCCGCTGCCAAGTTACGGGGAGAGCCACAGAGGCGCGGCTAGTGACAATTACTTTGTTCAGTAATACTGGTCAAGGTAATGGGAATCTTGATACATTTGCAGAGGAGTTTGGTTGGTCAGACAGCAGTTGTGGAGAAGTTGGGAAGTGTCGATACTAGCCCCAAAAAGATCTTGTAATGTGTTGTATGTTGTCTACCTGTTGTCCACTTGAGGTCTCAGCTCTCCATTTCCTATGTCATATACAAGGTAGTTAGTCTCAGGTTTTGTCCATTCACATTTTTCCATTTTTAAGATCTTGAGTCTTTTCAATGTCAAGAAGATGATCTTCCCCAGTCATACTGTATACGACAATGTCATCCAGGTAAGCAGCCATTCTTCACAACCTTTGAGGACATTGAAACATTGTGGGGGCATCATGCAATCCAAACGGTAAAACGGTAAAACGAAATAGCCCCAGTGGGGTCCGGACCATTGTGTAGGGAACTTGCCAATACTCTTTGCAAAGATCCAAGGTTGTGATTTAATTGACTTACATCCATACATCCAATTGACCAATCCTCTCTAGCAGATCATCAAAGCTTTGGCATAGGGTAAGCATCAAATCTTGACTGGGAATTTGGTTTTCAAAAGTTAAAGCAAGATGTGCAATGTTCTTTATTTCTGGGCTACTCCATGCACTCTTGGAGGTTTCAATAACTGCTTCCTCTTGATCTCTGCCTTCAGAGGTGCCACCAGGCTTTCAGGTACTTGGTACGGCCACTGATGCTCTTGGCACCTACCTATAGGCAAATAGCAGGAATGATAGCCACTGTCCCGGTCCCTTTCAGTGCCAGAGCATGTTCTTGAGCATCTTGTTAAAGCTCAAGACTCCATCAGTCAATCACTCTGCAAGTGAATTCATAAAATACAATGCAGTGAAAACTGTCACTTTGAGAGTTAAACAAACAATAGCATGGAAAACAAAATCAACATCTGTTGTTCCTTGGTATATTTAGGTTTTACGAAGTTAAACGATCAGTCTGTGCAAGAAATTGAACATCATTTATACCATTAAGCCCATTGAGGACATTGTGACCAATAAATGCAGAAAACCAACCAGTTCAAAAGGGTTCACATTTTTTATTCATTTTATGTTATACTTGTTTTCCCATGATTTGTTTTATTGTGGCTGATCCTGTTTTACACAGACTGATTGTAATTTTTCAATCCCACACCCATGCTGAATTACATTATTTTAAACCACAATGTGGGTGTGCTAAGAAAATACATTTAATCCTGTAAAAATGTTTTCACCCCACACTCAAAAACCCCAAAGCACTTGATCTTCTGCCACTTCGTTTATCCAAGGTTAGGAGTATTAAAAACATGTGTAATGTATGCTAATCGTATAGTGATTACTCTTAGATTAAATTTTAAGCTGTGCAGCATTAAAGGGCCTAGCAGAATGTCAAATCCGATGAAAAATCGCATTGTTTGAATTATAAAACTATATCTAAACTAAAAAAAAAAAAAAAACTTTTGTGTTTAGAAACTTACAGGCAAATTACACATTACTAGGATGATTCAGAAGGTATGTTCTCATTTTAAGAGAGCTTTTTTGTTGCAACAGAGATTTAGCGTTATTAGATGCTGATTACCATATTTATAGTTTATCATGTTTCTTTAATGTGCTGTAATTTCAGTGGGAATAGACTTAAAAACCTTTTAAAAACTGATTTTTAGAAGAAAAAAAGTTCTCAGTTGCTGCAAATTTAGGACTGTTCTTAATAAGTTTCACTTTAAATCAGACACCTACTGGCTCAATATTCAATTACCTGACAGACTGTTTGTGAGTCAAAACCAATAACCTTTGCTAAACTGTGGCAGTGTTTAAATGAAGTCATGGATAATTGGCCCACTGGTGATTTAAAGGTGCTCTATCGGGATGTCACAATATTGTATGTTGATGGTATTGCTAAAAGGATGGTTATTTTCGAGTAAAGCACTTCCTAAATTAGACTACCAATGGTTGTGCAGTGGATGTCTGGTCTCAAGGTGCAGTTTATTTCTCTGTTAGTCATCAGATTTAATTAAACCATGTTATCTCGATAAACAGGAGGTTGACAGCAAATCTATCATAAACACCTTGCTGAAAATCATAACCCATCAGAGACCCATTTTTTATTTCTTCAAATATAAAATATATATTAAAAAATAAATAAAATAAAAACCTTGTACTAAAGTTGATTACATTTATTTATTCAATTATTAACTCATTAATTTAAAATCTTAGGTGAGCTTCAAATAAAAATATTAGGTGAAAGATTCTCAGCTGACAAAAAAGCTTCCTGAAGAAGACCTAGATCTTCCTGAACAACCCAGTCTCATACAAAAACGTACCCTGACTACGTTGGTCCAAAGTGCAAAACGTAGCGGTGTTACAATAATGG
>JAUCNO010000425.1:3786877-3809493 GCA_032353835.1 Enteromius viviparus
AATGATTTATGCTAAGCTATGCTAATTTTGGGACCACCAGACCCGGCGATCGGCTGAATGGATTCAAAAATGGTAAATCTGTATTACTCTAGGGATGTTGGAAAATGAGCCTATTTACAAAAAAAGTGGAGTGTTCCTTTAAAGACTAAATCAATAGACTAGAAATTGCAAATAATAGATAAACAGACCGACAGACAGATATTTCTGCTGTCTCAGCACTGCCACATCAGCAAATGTTAAGTGCTTTATGTGCTATTTATGTGCTTCAGTAGTTGCATCAAATAATTTCACTGATGCTATTGCCATGCTGTAAAAGTGTGTCTAGAAGATTTTATTAACGTTCCCAGTCACTTTTTCCATTACCTACAGGCACACCACTGGCATTACATGCATTTAGTTCAAATGAGCGAGCACAGTCTGCAAGGAATTAAGAACATAAGACTGAAATTAGAGATGGAAATATGACATGGTTGTTTGTTCAGGAGAGTGATTAAGTGAGCTGAAAGGTTAGCAAGCTACTACTCGCTCAGGCTGGCTAGAATAATGTAAATTCAACGTTTACTCAAGTCATGTTTACTCAATCTGTTTACCATCTATTTATGTTTGTCATTTATCAAATAAATAAATCCAATATTTTAACTGATGCATTTTCCTGAGCCTTGTTAAAAGGTATACCCTACAAAAGGAGTAGCCTACAAATCATACGCATATTAGGTACTCTGTGGGGCTTCCGGCGGATAGATTCGGAAAAATCATTATTACTCTTTACCCAAAATGGCTTCTAATTATGTCATAACTGAAGCATACAAGATGAGCCCAGTGTATTTAAAAGGGCTTAGGCAAAAGAAATAGCCTCACAATAACACTAACGGCATAACAGATCCCAGTGCTTTAACACGACTGAAGAATGTTTTCCATTTATTTTGTTCTAATCGCTGTTCTGCTGCCAGTCGAAGGTGCACCTGTCAAACCAGCACATCTACTTTTCAGTAGAACGATGGAAACTTTAACAGACAAACAGGTAAGCTTTAACAGTGTTGAAACTTTTTTCATTGGGTCATAGTGAGGATGTCAATCTTTTATCAAGTTGTTGAAGGTGCACTTTACACGTCAATGTAAACTAAATTAAATTCATATCTGTTTGTAGATATGAAAAATATATTTTAACTGACATTTTTTGCTAAAACATAGCAACATTATGCTGTTCATTTTTAAAGCAGATATTTTATGTATTTCCTTTTAGATGGGAATATCTGAAGGATACTTTCCGGAACAGCTCTCAAATTTAAAGCATACCATACTGGAGAAAAACATGCCTTTCAGAGGAACTCCCATGAAAAGGCAAGATGAGAATATAGCTGAATCCCCCACTGACATCTCAATAAAACAGACTACACGCAAAAAAGTCTGCATCTACTGGAAAACATGGACTGCTTGTTAAAATTTGAAATGTTTAAAATGGGCTAGCCGAATTTTCTTTTCTTTTCGTACAAGTAGTAAGCACGTGTAATTTTGTGCATGTTAACAAACTGTACTTTTTCAGTATTACTATTAAATCACCACAGCGATAATTTGTATTTATTGCATTTCTATTGCTTTATATTGTTATACACACAGTATAGTGAACATTTGAAGTGAATCAAAAAAGTTTATCAAAGTTGTCCAAAGGCAAGAACGCATTTTGGTTTTAGGTTTTATGACAACTTTGATGATCCACAATTGTTTATTACCATATATTCTTGATATTATCTATTACAACTATGATGATGTTGCAATATATGATTGATTGAAAATCTTTTACTTAATATCAGTAATAGACATCAAGTAATAATCTTTTTTTTTTTCATTTTATCACTGACTGTTTAATATGTAGGTCATGAACAGTCCCACCATTAGCTGATTGTTTTTACCAGATCCAGACTTGTCATATAATTAATATATTTCAGTGAAGAAAATAAAGTGATTTTTTCTGTTTGTCAATACAAAAAAAATTAACAACAAAATCATAACGTGTTGTACATTTCATCCCCTTTATAAAGGTTCTATCTGACTTATTTAGCAACATTCTGTTACAGCTTATTTACATTATGTGATATATATATATTTTTTAATGTTGTGTACACTTTGGAACACACAGTAAAATGGAATGCTAAAACTTTAAACCTCAATATCTCAGAATTACTCGGAATGCACATAGAACCTTATTTTATTTAACAAAACCTATTTTTGAAATCTCTGTTCGAAGATATTCATGTCTTAAAGCCATACTTGGCAATCGGTTGGAAATCCTCAGAGTAGAATATCAAATTCTAGAGCATGTGCTTTTTACACTGGCCCAAATAGACCACTTCCTGCTGGGCGGAGCCTATAACGTGCAATGCGAATGTTGTTTGGCTTAATGAGACCTATATGTGCACCGAGTTTTATATGAATTTGTACAGGTATGTGTGAGATATACAGTATTTTCTGACTGAGTTCCAGGGGGTGCTGTAGAGCTCCTGTGCCATGCCTGGGTCCCAGTCTCTGTGGCGTCCTAATGACCGCAGATTCTAACGCGTGTGCCAATTTTCAAACGTTTTTGAGGATGTTAATGCCCCCGAAACCCCTGGATAGTCTGGAAAAAAATGTATTGATGTGTTAAGGAATATTCATAATGACAGACTTCCTGTTGGTGACTTTTTTGTAGGTATTGGTGTGCAATATTTCATCCATGTATGTGAAACAGCTCGAGAGGCACTGTGTTGAATTTGTAAAGGTGGCTCTATTGAGCTGTTTTGACACACCCATTTTACCACTTCTGGGCGCTCTGCAAAGATTCATGAGTTTTTGAGCACATTTAAGTCTTCAAAAATATGATTCATTTTGGAGAAGAATCTGAGCAAATCCAATAGGATCCTCACACCACTGATGCTCAGGCCCTAATTACTAGCATAGAGAGGCAGATGCTTCATGGACAGACTCGCAATGAAAAAAGTTTGATTTTCTGAGGCTCTAAATATATTAGATCAAATTGTGTCCCACTAGAGTTACAGGCCAGTCATTATTTTAAAACAAAACAAAAAAGATCCAGTCAAATTATTGGTTATTATGTTCGTAAAAAATTATGGAAGTCTGTTTTTTTCTGCCTAGATAAAAGACTAAATAAAATAAAAACATGAATGTTTTATGTAATTGCAGCTTTATATTTTGCGCATCTTTGTTTCTCAAAATTGAAAGTTTTTACTTCGCACAATTTATAAGAGCTTATGTCAGCACAAATAGCACTTTTGGAATCATCTACTGTCAGGATTTACTTAATACATGCAGTGAACATTTTGTTATGAAAATGTGTGGACAGTTAATTTTTTTTATTTATTTATTTTCTGGCTGACCTCATTGCTTATGCATTTGTAGATGTGTCCTATTCAGATGCAACATTTATGAGAAGATAGAATCAATTTAAACGAATCATGCAAGGTTTGTGGTATCCAGTTTTCTGGTGTTTGTTTAATGAAATGCATAAGACACCGCCAAAAATGCATGTCTTAACCTACTTTGAGTCTGTTGTTAATAAATTAGCCGCAATGATATGGATTATCATTTGCTCACTGTCAGGAGACCAACCGCTAAACTTTCCACTTCTACATCTGCTGCACGAAATGAGAACACTTTTTGTTTAGATCATCATTTTCATGAAAAGGTATGCTTTTGTTATTTATTTTGTTCTTTACTGCAAGATGTTTGCTCATATCACCTTTTATATCACCTGCACACTTTAACAAGCTGTTTATTGCGTAAAATTGGACTAAGTGGCAAAAAGACTACAAGTTACAACTGGTTTATGCTTACGCCATTTTTTTCCTTGCTCTGATAAAAGAAAACATTCACATGACCACATACGTTTTTGCATAAATCGGGTTAAACTTGTTCAGTGTTGCTTTATATGTCACTAATTACTAATGAATTCACATCCAGTGTTGGGCAGTAATGCATTGCTGTAATTTGGTTACTTTTTTAGTAACAAAGTAATTTAAGGCATAATTTTCAAAACAGACGCTCATGTGTGTGTGTTTGAAGAGTGCGAAAGAATAAAATGATTCACAGGACTGATATTTAAACACAAAATATCTAAAACACTATTCATTCATCTATTTTACAAAAAATTAACATGAGCTAATATAAAATCTAAAAGATTTAGCATAGACAGAGTTTCTATTTAGGCTATCACACCTGTTTCTAGCAATGCAATGCTGAATTTAGATGTTTTTTAGAGTTTATAAATGCAGTGTTCTTTACTGGCATTCTGTCATGCATTCAGCAATTGCTTGCATTAGCTAAAAATGCTTTAGTAACAAATATTTAGCAGGAGCGTGTATGCTGAATTTACGTTAAAAAAAAAGTAACATAATGTAACTAATTACTTTATAACTTTATCGGAACAGCAACATTATTACATTTAAAAGGAGTAATCAGTAATTTGATTACATTTTCAAAGTAACTTGCCCAACACTGTTCATTATTGTGACTACCTCACAATGTGACCGTTTTTTTTTTTTTTTAGATCTTTTCAGAGTTTCTCGAAATTGTGACTTTACATCTAAAAATCTGTTTTCATATCCTGCAAACTCAGTAGAGGCTCTGTTTCTCATGATTTTGAACTTTTGACTTTATATCTCCAGATGCTACTTCATGTCAACAATGCAACAATTACAATATCCATGCAGCGTCAGCACAAACCTTCTTTTGTCCTTAAAATAGTAATGTCAGTATTAACAGAAGACGCATAGTGATTAATTAGCGCTGAAAAGGTGTGGACACTAACTTTTTACAGGACCTTATTGAATATGCTTTTTTCATAAGTGACTTTAAACCTCTAAAAGTTGCTTTATACGTATAATACAAACGTCGCATTTGCAACTTTGTTTCTTAAAGCAGCAACTTGTTACTCATAACATGACTTTATATCTCAAAATGACATTAGCAACCTTCTCTCTTAAGCACTTCCTCTTACACGTTTTGGTGTCACTGCACACGTCAAACAGCCCTGTGCTCCAGCCTCCTCCTGTTTGAGTGATGGTGGTCACTGTTGTCGTGGTCACGCCGAGGCCAGGTTGAGTCAGAACAGGAAGTTCCATCTTCTCATTACCTGTTGGTTCTGCTTCAGTATCTTTTCCACCAGAACAGTCCATTTGGTTTCTGAAGGTGATCCACAAAAAGCAGCTTTAGAACAAAAACGCAGATGGACAATGAAAAGGTAAATAAAAAGGAAGTCCTTACCTGACCTGAAAGTTTTGACAGTACAGTGACATTAAACAAATGAAATGCATACTAATGAGGTGAACACTTACATGGTGAATGTCAAAGTGGCTCGGAACAATCCCTCACGGTGACAACAGACCAAAGGAAAAGACAGTGGTGTGTTCCTTCTGATAGCCGCTTGGCCAAGAAGCCCTGACAGAAAGCTGCTGTGAGCTGATAAGCCTTCATACACACGCACACACACAGGAGAGCCCCACACAAATGAAAACACCTCAAGTGCATTCAAATACTAAGTCACAAATAGAAATGCATCACAACACAATAGCAGATACAATTCAGAATTCCTCTCAAATGCAATTACACAACATAAAATCAAGCATTTTCGGCCCCGCAGGCCTACTTGCATGAATCCCACTGGTTTTTTGATGTTCACAAACAAACACAACAATATTAAACAAAAGCTTGCAAATGAAACCTTAAACATGCAACAAGAGCTTACCAGCGATGTAGACTGTGTGTGATGTTAGAGTGCAGAATTGCACGTTCTCTTGAGGTTAATGTCTCGCATCACTTCCTTCTGCACCGAAGCTAACGCACTTCAAACTGGGTCACATCCACTAATGAAACATTGCATGTAGCTGTCATATGACTCGGTTATATGTTCGCATCTGAACGTGTTTCTTTGTGGCTGATCTCGTCTCTACTCGCATCCGACTGTAAAAATGAGCCATCTTCATATCTGCTACGGCCTGCTTGGCCGGAAAATAGTTCTATCCCTCAAAGCGCTTCCTAGTTGGCACATTTTCAGTGCTATTTGTGTCTGAACTTTTTTTAAAGCATATGACCATTTTCTTAGCTCAGAGTCAAAATAACATAGTCAAAGACTCTCAGATTAGTGATCATCTCATAAGGTTTTATCAAAGTACCCAATACTGTAGTTATTTAGATAAAAAATAGACTAATTATATTAATATTGTAAAATTTTAATACAATGAAAAAGTTTTTTTTTAATTGTAATTCATTATTTTGATGCAAAATTTCCAGCTTCATTATTCCAGCGTCTCACGATCCTTGGGAATCATTGTAACATGCTCATTTGTTGCTCATATTTTGTGGGGGTTGTTTAATTTCTAGAATTATATTTATAGAGATAATTTATATTTCAAACGAACAACATTTATTTGGAATTTAGATACTTTGTTACATGATCAAATGAATGAGTGTCTCCTAAATAAAATTATTAATTAACAAAAAAGGAAACGAAAGAAAAAGAAACACCACCTAGAAGACATCCAACACCCCTCCCGAAGCGAAACGTCTTTCATGATATCGTTGTTTTGTTTGTTTTGTGTAGAAAGCTTAATTATTATTTTTAAAGGAAGAAAAGTCACAGAATAAAAGGGTAAACTAGAAACTGCAGGGACAAAGACACATATATTTTAAGCAAAGTACATGAAAAGTACAGAAAAAAAATCCAATCCTAATTTTGAATTCAATTAAAAGATGTTTGTAGAATTTGTTTATTCCTTATTCTTTTAAATATAAACAATTTAAAGTAATAGTGATGAATGAATGGGTAGCTATTCATATTAAATGAAAAATATAGTTTATTATATCTAAATAACACAGATTAATTTCAATACGTGGCATTTATCTTATTATGTCAGCAGCAAGTAAGAATTCTCAAAAATGACCCCGGCTGGCATTTATGTGATTAAAAAAGGCAACAAATATGATTTTCACTTGCATTAATTTATTAAGTGTTCACTAAATACATATAATTTTACAGGGGGAAGTAAGGAAGGAAACAAAGCTTTCTTTTAAGGTTACAGTGAAAAGATAACATCCTCAATTGGAAAACTGTAGATGTATGCAAACTATCTTAAAACAGCGGACGGATTTTAAAAATGTCTAATGAAAACCAATATACTAGTTCAAATGTTGTGTGTCTACAAAATATGAATACTTCCAATGCCGTGTATGTGAATGAATGACAGTACAGTTCTCATTTACTAAAAATCTAGAAAATGGATATGAATATATGATTGATGTTATACAGACACTGCAGACTCTTAAACAGAACACTTACCAAACTTAGAGAGGGGCGTTCACTAGGTGCACCCAGACTAACTGCCAGCTAATGCTAAATTAAGCAGTAAATAATCAAGACTGTTTGCAGATGTATGTTAAGAGAATCATACGAGGGGGAAAAACAAAAACAATTTGTTATAAAATCTCAGATCTCACTGAACCAGGTATATTAAAGTGTCCCCAATGTCAGTTTTCAGGCCGTTCTCGCTCATCTGAACTTTGTTTTCTTGCAGGCTGATGTGGAAGACTGAACTGTTTGAGATGGCGATCTTACCCTCCTCTTCCTTCCCCAAAACTGGGATTCTCCGAGGTCCGAGGAGAGGGTCCTCAAAACGCATCAGCTTCACTTTAGATAAATCTAAACATTTTACAAAAGCATTAATTAAAAATGATGCCAACAGTAGTATGCAGAAACAGAGTATTTAGATACATCAGTTATACTTTCAGATGTTTTTAGCTTATTGCCTTGAATTAAATATTTCATTCAAATAAATGTAAGTAAGCTTCACCCTTGATGCCTCTGTTGACACGGGATAGTCTGCGGATGATGCTGTCTTTGCTGTCTCCCTGTCGGATGTCAATACTGGTGGAGAACAGACCGTTGGCTGGCTGAGGGTTCACCAGTGAGACTAACACTCCAGGCTGTAGAAGAAAGCAGAGGTCACAGCTGAAAATGACATATTAATGGACGAAACATCATACATATCATGAGACATGTTTTATGAGACTTGGTCAAAAGGTTTGGAGAATCCTGTGAAAGAGACAAATATATTTTCAGAGGTCTATGATTATTTTGTCCTTTTGACAGATATACAGTAAACCATATTATATGTAATATTTGTGTGGGCGTGCACGTGTAAATATATATTTTATACATTGCTACTAAAAATATTCAGTTTTGCCATCAAAATATTACAGAAAATACGTCGTCGTAATGTTAAAAAATAAAATAATAATAATGTTTAATACAATTATATACACACACACACACACACATTATATATATATACATACAGCTCTGAAAAAAAAGAGACCACTGCAATTTACTCCTAAATCAGTATCTCTCTGAGTATGACAAGCTTTTCATGCCAGTCTTTGTTAAAATTGTATTTAACAGAAAAAGTATAAAAAGCACTGCTGTAATCAACACTATCCTCTTGCAGTGTGACCTGTTGGATGGTAACAAATGCTAGAAGTCTTTCAAACTTAATTAGAAATTTAAAAATTAACACCAAACAAGCCAAAAATAGTGAAAAGAAAGGTTTTAAATCAAGAAAAAAGGCCTCAATCCTAGCTTTACTGGCACAAGGATTCAGTGAGCATCAAGTTGCTTCTATCCTTAAAATTTCAAAGACAGCAATTCACAAAGAATGAAACAAAAGTGCATTGATTTGTATTGGTGAGAGTAACAGTTTTAAGAATAAAACCCAAAGATTTTTCTGCAGTGGTCTCTTTTTTTCCAGAGCTATATCTATATCTATCTATCTATATAAAATATAGATATATATTTTTCAGATATTTTTTTTGTCCATGATCCATGCGTTCTTTCATTAATGAAAAGTCAAAAAAAATAAACATTGATCATGGACTAAAAAAATATATATATTTCAGTTTAAATACAATTTGCTATAAACAAAGTCTTTAATTTATTATCCATGTCTTTCTAGGTCACAATTTAAAAAGTCTTTAATATTTAGATTCCTTGATTGTGGGAACATGCATATAAAATCCTGCATAAAAACAAATCATCACATTTCAAAAATATTTCCAAAAGCCTGACAATAACTCAGAAAACATTTCCTTTCTGAACGAACCCTTTACACCATAGTGAGAAGCATCTAATAAAGCATCAGCAATGCGCAGCATGCTTCTAAAATGAGTCTGTCTGGAGCTGCATGCAGCACAGGACAGATCAACCATTAAAAAACAGAAACAATAGATGGTGCAGCAGCATTGACAGGGCCTCAGTGGGCTCATCATCACCTCGGAGCTGAAGACACAGAATGGTTTCCCAGGGCAACAGTCTTCCTTTACTTTGTCATCCGCTTCAGAGGCGAAAACCACGTCTATCTGATCCAGCTGACGGAGAAGAAGGAAGAAGGGTCAGAAAGAGAATAATACTGGTTATCATTTAGCTATTGACTGAAATAACTAACAATGAGATCAGACCAAGAGTCTGCTAATAATAGTTTTAGCGCTGCAGCTCTGTTATTACAAAAGAAAAACAGCTAGAATGAGAGGGAAAAAAAGAAACCATTGCAATGCATTTTTAAGGGAAATAATATTCAGACATATTTTATATTACGTGGCCTTAACTACTTAAACAAAAAACAAAATTAAAGCACATATTGTATTATAAAACACTTGCTGCGTTTGAGGGGGGATACGGCTAAGATTAGGGTCAAGTTCGGTGGTATGGGTAGGTAAAGGTGTATTTATAAACGTAATTACAGAAATTAATTACTGATGTAATTATATAGAGGGATTATAAATAATATGAGTACAGTGTAAAAACATGTATGTACACAATACATGCAAAACACCAAATGATTCATTTAAGTAGTTAAACATAGTTAACATAGCAGTTAAAGTCAGTTAATATAAAGTGGACTGTGATATTATTGGTTGATTTGTCCTGCTCACATGGCTTTGAATTAAATAAACAGAATATAAAACATTTGACTTATTTTTCTTCATAGTATTGTGTACTAATGAGTCATGTACAGAAAGACCAGACGCACTAATGAAGCCATACAGATTCAATTATGATTTTCTTAAGTGCTATGAAAGTTATGGTCTTTCTTGTTTTCTAGAACTGAACATTTAGTTTGCTTTTCAAGTAGTTATGAGCTATTACCTCAAGTGAATTAGTCAAATAAACGATGTTCTCCAGCAGGACAGCACGCTCGTCAAACTCCAGCTCTAGATCAAGAACCCTAGGCCCGTTTTTCTCTAGGTTGTCCTGGAAACACACAGCAAGAGAGAAACAGGATCAATTTAAATGCAGAAAAAAAAAGACTTATTCCATTCTATAATACTGCTAAGCAATTCAACTAACAGTCTGCAGTGTGACCAAAATCAGAGACCATCTGAATATGCTGATTTAGGACTGATATCATCATTCATTTTGAAAATAGTTGAGATGCTTAATATAACTGCGACTTTAAAAACTTTAAACCGTCTTCTGCTTTTCAGAATTCAAAGAAGTATTACTTTGACAAAAAAGGAATAAGTAAAACTCTCTTCGCTCCTTGCTGAATTTTTTTAATGTGTACATTTACTGTGCATACAGTTATTATTTTAGTTATAACGGCATATATTTGTGTAAAAAAATATGAAAATGAAAACATACTACTATATATAGCATGATAACATACTACTTTTACAATAACTGCAAAATTAAATGTTATAAGTTTTACTTCTGCTTCATTTGGCACATAAATATTAGGTCTGAGTACATTGCACTGTATTCAAAGTAGTAAGCTGTAAACTGTATATTTTGGCAAAGATCACATTATTCTGTGTGTACAGTAAATGTGCATACTGTACTAATACTGCAGAAATAGTATGGTATTATGCTATTGCAGTGTTGGGCAATGATCAATTATGATAAAACTAAACAAAACATTGCTTATATAACGTGTGTGTATACTGTGTGTTTTTATATATCCACAAGACAAATGCATGTAGTATATATTTTTAAATATTTAAATATTCATATAATTGATATTATATATTTAATATTCAAACATAACATTTTTCTCAAATATATTCATGAATGTGTGTGTATTTCTATAGTAAATATACAGACAGAGTAAACACATACATTATGTTCACAAATACTATGCTACTGTGAACACAGTCTTTAACCATGCTCTTAAATATAAGACCCACTTTTTACATGTTCAAACTCTACCTTTATCATGGCTACAAAGGGCATCACTCTCTTCATGTATTTCTTCAGCTCCGGCATGGCACCCAGCTCCATGGCGATGACCTTATTGTCTGGTAGAGCTCCATTGTTGCTCTGGAAATGACAATGGAAAAGAACTGCTGTTTGACTGACAGCCTATCAGACTTAAACCTCTGAACTTAAACATGACATTCTGAGCCGTGCCAGAGAAATGCACCAACTGCTTTGTTGTGAAAACGTTTTGTGTGTTGAAGAATTCGGCCTGTATTGTTCATTTGAACCTTTAATGTTATAGTAATGAAATTAAACAAACAGGTGTATTGTACAGCATTAGTTGATGTAATGTTGCACCTATAAGATAAATAATAATAAACAAAATATGAGTCAACAAATCGTTTCATGAAGTCTGTATCAAGCCCTATTAAATGTGAAGGTTGTCTCATGAGGGTGTTTATACCTTGTAATGTTTGCCCAGCAGAGAGAGGGCGCTGTGCTGCCAGGACGGGTAGGTCTTCGCTACGTAGATGCTGCAGTGTGTGGGCTTAGCTGGGGGTTTGTTATCTCCCTTCTGTGATCGACAAACAGGGGAAAAAAACTTGAATTAGAAATATTATGACATAAGTACAGTAACATTATAAAGTACTATTTGTATACTGCATTTGTTCTTTATAACATAAATGGGTTTATTTTAAAGTAAAAAGGTGGCGTTTTATTACTGTATTGCTTATTCTATATTTACATTATATTGTATTGTATATTATTATCACTACTGCTGCTACATATGATTTTCATTAGGAATAGGAATTTGTTACATTTTTCAACCTAATTAATTTAATTATATACAAAGAATTTTACAAAAAAAAAAAATTTATTTCCTAAGTTATTACTGAAATATTAAAAGCCTGGTTCTTTTTTTTCTCCGTTTTCTTATGGATGGGGTTTTGGTTCCTTGCCGCGCTCGCCTCTGGATTGTTTAGTTGGGGACACCTGATTTCTAGAGACTATCGTCGTCTTGACTACAGAGACCGTCTCTGCATTTGATAAATAAACAGTTTAATCTCGTCATTATACATTACCATCACTCTGCTCTCCTATTTGATAATGTTCAGTGCTTTGCTACAATCTGTATTGTTTAAAGAGCTATATAAATAAAAGTGATTGATTTTATATTTGTACTTTATTTAAAAATATGCTCTCAAAAATTATACCCTAAACCTAGTTTCCACCAGTACAGTTTCCTTCAGAGTCTAATACCCCCAACAACACATCAGCACAACAACTCCTTATTCAAAGTGACATCCATTACCACATGGTCCCAATAACAGGACTGAGAAAAGCCTCCCTCCTCGGAGCCTTGACTCATAACGCTTACATAAGCCTCGGCATTGGTAGAACAGACTGTTGGGAAAGCGTCCCATGTTAAAAGCGAGGGATAATGCACTACTCCTCTGTCAGGGGAGGTCTGGGACAGTGCTGAACTCACTTTACATGACAGCTGTCGACTTGATTCATTCTTAATGTCGTTTATGTTTGGGTGGAGTCGGACAGCATGCTGGACTGTTTGGGTCTGGAGGTGAAAGATCTCGGTCTAATAACCTGTTACAGGGATTTTAGGAACCGTAATAATTACTAACAGTACTAAACAGGTAGCTGCCATAAAGTAACCTAACTGAAAATCTTGAAAAAAAAATCCTGTAATGTTGAGGTAGCAGGGTTGAGGTTTTGAACATCACATTTAACACTAGTTGCTATGTAACCTTGCATTCAATCCAAGAAATTAGCCACTGACCTTTTTTTGTTTGTTGAATTTCCACCATAGAGATACAAAGTTGGAACTGTTAAAATTGTGTATTATTATAACCATTATTATAAATATAGCTTTCAACAGAAATGGGCCGATTTCAGCCACTAGGAGGTGCAGTTCCTAGAGTTCCTAAAGACTTACACAACATGATGACCAGACCATCACTGAGCATCTGTCAGCAGAGTTTTTGCCATTGACTGTATGGTCGATTCGATATGCCATCCCACCCCCCTCAGTTCAAGCCCTGTCTATATTACTTACTATTGGACAACTATACAGTCAACTTGGATCATGTGTGCCTTACTAACCAATCGCATTATAGCCTTGACGTCAACACACGTTGTGCAACACACAAACGCTGATTAGCCGATAGGCTGTCAATTTATTAAGTGGTCAGCAGTTTCCTCTAAAATATGTTTTTTTTCAGTGTAGTGAAGCCTCTTCATTGACTTCAATCAATGAAGAGGGAGAGAATCAAATAAACGAGAGGTTTTGGAGGTGGAAAATGTGCTATTAAAAAATGTGCTGTTCATGTCTGTCCTTAAACATCTGATTAAACTGTATTATCAATTTGTTTTCCCCACCCTGTAAGTAACATCTAATTATATGTAGGGTTATTTATACATGCGTATAAGGCCCCAGCTGTACATGATTATTGCAAATGTGTGGTATGAGTAGTTATTGAATTTTTCGTACATTTCGTACAGCGTTTTATTTTAAATGGGATTTTTGGTCTGTCGATTAAATTTAGACATATTTTAAAATACATAATAATGTGTGATCAGTCCATACCTTGCCCTTGGCCGGTTGCGTGTAAGCTTTCAGGCGAAGACGGAGGTCATGGGCAGTGTCCATCAAATACTGTGAGGATCGAATCAAAATCTCGTCCACTGGACCGGCTGTAGGCCAACGAGCCTTCATTATAGAACTGCTCTGTATGGAGAGAAAATAAATGAAGTGTGAACTGAGCTCAATTTTACTCAATTTAGTCAGTCTGTTGTTATCAGCTGTTTAAAGGAATATAATATATGAGCATTCAAATTAAAATTGTAAAACTGGGTGATCAAAACACAAGCATGAATATACCACAGAAGCTTTCACTAACATTTCTTATTTATATCCTAAACAACAAAAAAACAAATAACCCAAAATATGGGTAATTAAAACTAGCTATTAATTTTTCTTACTATTATTAACTGAATGTCAATGGAAAACATTTACAAAGCATGACATTGTTGCATGACTGTATTTGTTGCATGCAGTTCAGGATTTGTGCCTTTGAAAGAAACACCAAGGTGTGCTGTATTTACTGTAGTTCCTCAATAATATGATTGGCTGTGAAATGTTATGTTTAGGAGTAAGCAGGCAATTCCTTAGTGGAAACCTGTCCTTCAGCGTAGAGGGGGTCTCACCTTCCCCAGCAGGGACCAGGTGTGTTCACACAGGTGGGGGCAGATGGGAGTCAGCAGGAGTGTTTGGTTCTCAATAAACTGGAATACAAGATCCCTGTGCATGCCCTCGATGGCCAACTCTCTGTATTTATCCTTGGCAGCCTTCAAAGAATCAAGAAGTTATTGATATACATGGCCTCTCCCCCATAGTTTACACTGCTGAAAATTCCTGATATATCCACACAATGACACAGGCAGTACATGAAGTATCTTAAAGTGACGTATTGCTCTTTTTAAATGAATATTACTAATGCAGATATAAATGCTCCATATGACTCCATAATTACAGTATTTAGCCAACAGATGGTGAATGTAATTGACTTTGCGTTACCTGGAACTCGAAGAAACCGCTCTTCAGTGCCTCTTTGTACATCATCCTCTCAAAGTGCTGCTCTGTTTTAATGATGCTAGAATTCATTTCACTGCAGAAACACAGACAGGTGGAAATAAATAAAGACCTTTTTACTGATTGAAAAAGTGCCTTAATTTTGCAGTCAAAAATACAGTTGGAGTTTTTAAATTCATACACACACTACTGTTCCAGAAGGTATAAGGTATATGGTCAGTAAGGTTTTTTGTTAATGTTTTTAAAAAAAGCTCACCAAGGCTTTATTTAATAAAAAAATGCCAACTCTTTTTAAGAGTTTTTTTCTCTTTGATTATATAGTCTCACTTTATATTAAGTATCCCTAATACCTGTGTACTTAGTAACTAGATGTGTATCTAGTACATAAACACAGTGTAAGTACACACGGTAGTATCTACAGCTATAATATTTCTGTTACTACACACATGTAACAGCCCTCAGAATGGTGTGTGTGAATACAACTGTGTAGCAGGTCATTGGTAACAACACTTTTTTCACTTCACTAAGCAGTACTGTAACAGGAATTACATAACTACATTTTGTAACAGCAGCATGTATAAGAGTAACTGGAACAGGGGGTGATCAGGGGGTTTAGTTGTGTAAAGTGGGTGGAGTTGGTGCACGTCTGTAACACCAGTGTATATACATCGTACCTCCTCAGGAACTGCTCACTTAATATAAAGTGTAACATTCTGGACACCAACCACAATTTATATATAAAGCCTAATTGACTGCCTGCTGCTGTGCAACATCAGAGTAATTACATGGTAAATCCATAGCAATTGTCTATTTAATATAAAGTGCAACACTTTATTTACCAAAAAAGTGCTGTTAGTCCTGATACACATTATGAGAGTTGTTACATGTGTGAAGTTACAGTAATTACAGCTGTAGATAGTATGTACTGGTGTGTACTTACACTGTGGTCACATACTAGATACACATCTAGTTACTATGGACGTACATGGGTATTAGGGACACTTAATATAAAGTGGGACTGATTAGGTTATAAAATGTAATTTATTCCAGTGATGGCAAAGCTGAATTTTCAGCATCATTACTCCAGTCTTCAGTGCCACACTACCCTTCAATAATCATTTTATGCTGATTTGCTGCTCAAGAAACAATATTATTATTATTATCATCATCAATGTTAAAAACAGTTTGCAAATCAACAGCTGCTCAATATTTTTTACAGAAACCAGGACTTTTTTTAGGATTAACGGACAGTTCAAAAGAACAGCAAAATGTTTCTTAAAATCTTTTGCAAAATGATAAATGTCCTGATTACTTCTGTGTCTTAGAAAGAAACTAATTATTTTAATTTCGGTCAGTGCAAATTTCACTGA
The DNA here is from genome assembly GCA_032353835.1 of Enteromius viviparus. NCBI lineage: Eukaryota > Metazoa > Chordata > Actinopteri > Cypriniformes > Cyprinidae > Enteromius > Enteromius viviparus. The sequence continues at coordinate 3,803,091 of JAUCNO010000425.1, forward strand.
GTTGAAATAGCTCAGACCATGGGTATATTACTGCATGGAAGCAAGTAAATTTCACATGAATATCTTTTTTCTCTCTCCACATTTCTGTCAGCACTTTGCGTTACCTAATAAATACTCTGTCATTAAACGTGTCCGCTGGTCCAGTCCTCAAGTTGTTCTGATTTGCAATCATCTCTTTCACCCATTCTACCCATGTAAAGAGACGCAATATTCCTGCATCTGCCATAGCCTCGACAAAGTTAGCATCCTCTACTGTATCCCCAGCATCAGCCAGAGCCAAACGCATTCCTATGATACAAGCAGGGTATAAATGAGGTTTATGGCTTCCGCATTCATAATTCTACATTACAGGTTACAAAAAAAAAAAAATTGCAGCCATTTGCTAAAATCGTTTAAGTTAATTTTTTTCCTCACTGTATACACAGCACCCAATATTTAAAGTATTCATACCCTTTGCTCAGTATTTAGTAGAAGCACCCTTTTGATGGAATGAGTCTTTTTGCGAAAGATACAAGTTTTTCACTCCTGGATTTGGGGATCCTCTGCCATTCCTCCTTGCAGATCCTCTCCAGTTCTGTCAGGTTGGATGGTAAACATTGGCTGACAGCCATTTTTAGGTCTCTCCAGAGATGCTCGATTGGGTTTGTGAAGCCACTCCTTCATTATTTTAGCTGTGTGCTTGGGGTCATTGTCTTGTTGAAAGGTAAACCTTCGGCCCAGTCTGAAGTCCTGAACACTCTGGAGAAGGTTTTGGTCCAACATATCCCTGTACTTGGCTGCATTCCTCTTTCCCTGGATTGCAACCAGTCGTCCTGTCCCTGCAGCTGAAAAACACCCCCACAGCAGGATGCTCCACCACCATGCTGTTGGGACAGGTGATGAGCAATGCCTGGTTTTCTGTCTGAGGCCCTGAGCATTTAGCAAATGGCTGCAATTTATATGCAAAATAACAAAAACTGTAAAAAAATTTAAGGGGGTCTGAATACTTTCCATACTTACTGTATAAAGAAATAAAAGAGCACAAGCTTTTCTTTTTTGGACTTATTTTGACTTTTGGACCTTAACTGACAATGTAACATCGGGTCGTAACAAATGGGGGCTCGTCCTATGGTATGTATAGAACTTTTTTTTCGTTTTGCTGGTGATTTTGTGAATGTTTTATTGTCAGTTTTTTTCTTGTTTTGGGGGAAAGTTATGGAGTTCAATGCTGATGTATTTCGACAGAAGCCTTCGCGTGAAGCTTTAGCTTTATGTCGTAAAGCTGATTTGTATTTGATTGCTGAGAGTTAGGATATTGCAATAGTTAAAACCGCTCGGAAAAAAGATGTGCGTTAGGTTATATTAACCGTGTTGGTTCAACAAGGTGTACTACCAGCAGTTGATTCTGTTTATGGTGTTGGTATGAATGCGAACGAGGGCATGAGTGATGAAGAACAGGGAGCAAGCGGTGAGGGGTTGTCACTCCTGATAACTTCCTCAACTATGGCCTTCGAAACACGCCAGCTACATTTCAACGATTGATGAACTCCGTACTAGCGGGCGTACAGAATTGTCAAGCATATTTGGATGATATTGTGGTTTATTCGTCGACTTGGCAAGAGCATGTAGACACATTGACCACCGTCTTCGCACGGTTGTGTGATGCTTCTCTTAGACTAAATTTGTCAAATTGTGAGTTCGCAAAGACCAAAGTCACTTATTTAGGGAGACAGGTTGGTCAAGGACAAGTGCGTCCTGTTGCTCAAAAAGTGCAGGCAATTATTGATTTTCCCGTGCCTCAGACCAGGCGTGAACTTCTTCGTTTTCTCGGCATTGGCTGGTTATTATAGAGTATTTTGCCGAAATTTTTCCGATGTTGCTTTACCCTTAAATGACTTGCTTCGTTTGTCCCAAAAGTTTGTGTGGGATGCGGCATCCCAACACACTTTTAATGCTATTAAAACTCTGCTGTGTAGTGCGCCAGTGTTGGCCGCTCCGGATTATTCCCATCCTTTTAAAATTGACGTTGACGCCAGTGCTGCGGGTGCAGATGCAGTTCTTCTGAAAGACGATGCTGACGGAATTGAGCATCCTGTAGCATATTTTTCGGAAAAGTTTTTACCACACCAAAAAAATTATAGCAATATATAAAGTATATTATATAAAATATATAATATTTTATAAATACGTCTGACCCCTAGACATCGGGTCGTAACAGAACTGCAGAGTTTGGATATAACCCATAATCAAACTAATCAAAAGCATGTTAATCAGTGTATAAAGATCATCAGAAACTCACAGGTAGGTAAGTTTTTTATCAGGGTTGGAGCTAAACTCTGCAGTGCATTGGACCTCCAGGGTAAGATTTGATGAAGCCTGGTTTAAGGTATATTGAAACTAGTGAGAATGCATTGAACAGCACAAAACATTATTGTGCAAAGGACTTGAATCATATCAAAAATCATGCATGTTTGAGCAGAAATACATTTTTTTAAAAAGTCCCTTCAGACTGTTGTTTTTTGCTTACAATATAAGAGTTTTTCCCATTACAAGCTTTGCTAGCACCTGGAAGATCAGCACAGGGTAAAACCTTTTTGTGGTCACAAACACCTGACTGTTTTTTTTTTTCTTTTTTTGCAATTTGCATTTTGAAAAAACTACAAATCGATGAAAGAAAAGTAGACACAACTTTAATTGCACACTCATGAAATGTGGTTAGCCAGACCGCAAAATTTTTAGCAGCTGCAAACAGCTTCTCTCAGCAGGTGTTAAAAAAAGTGTTATGTTGATTTAAACATCAGCCGTGTGTGATTTCCAACTGGGGGATTTCAGATTTTTAGATGGCCACAAAAAACCTTCTGCAATATACTCAAAACACACAAAAGGTAAACAACCAACAAACAGCATAACCAGATCATAGTCTGACCAATGGCAGATGAGTAAGTACCAGAGTACAGATATGAGAGAATCAGGGTCACACCAAACCACACAAGTCCTCTAAATTCACAAACATGGTACATTTTCAGAGCTTGTTCAGGCGCTGCCTAGACATATGCAGGCAAAATCCTTCATCAGCTTGAACAGTGAACAAAGAACTACTAAATGACCTAAGAAAAATGACATCAGCAGGTGCTTCCTGTGGCACATGGGCACTATTGGCTCACTGTGTTTTAGTCATCTATAAAGAAGTATGAGTAAATCTGACACAATCTCTCCGGCCACTTTTCCTCTAAAGGTATGATTCTTACATTAAACTCATTAAAGGTCAAGCTGGTCACTATACCCACCGTTAACAAACAACCAATTAATTAAATATCTCCCTCTGTCATCTATCTAGCTTTAAAGGAATAGTTCACCACAAAATTAAGATTTTGTCATTTATTAAAAAAGTTTGTAGCAATATCTTTGTGTTCGACAGAATAAAGAACTTCATATAGATTTGGTGGTGAATGAATGATGATAGAATTTTAATTTTTGCGCTATCTATTCCTTTAAAGCAGAGTTTCTCAAATCTTACCCTGGAGGTCCAATACACTGCAGAGTTTATCTCTAACCCCAATCAAACACACCTGAGCATGCTAACCAGTGTCTTAAGATTCATTAGAAAATCTAATGAAAAAATGGAGCTAAACTCTGCGAAGTATCAGACCTCCAGGGTAAGATTTGAGAAATCCTGCTTTAAAGGGAGCATAACGCACACAGTTTCACCCAATCTCATTGAGTACTACTGCATCCTTCATATCTCCTACATTGGTGTTTTCAAGTGCAGCTTGATGTTATTGGTGTCTCTTATTTACATTTTAAATATCTTTAGATATAGACATACTATCAAGTTCAAAATTATTCATACCCCTGGCAAATTCTGACTTAAAGTTACTTTTATTCAACCAGCAATTTTTTGGGGCGGGGGTTACAAATGAAAAGGAGATAAGAGGAAGTACAAGAGGCATCATTGTATATCATTGTGGCCAAACAATAAAGTTTTTTTGTTTCATCGGACCATAAAACAGAAGGCCAGAAGTCTTCTTTGCCCAGCTGAGCATTTGCAAGGCCAAGCAGGCTTTTGTATGCCTTATTTGGAGAAGTGGTGCCCTCCTTGGTCTGCGTCCGAGGAACCCAGAGGAGAGCAGTGTCCTTTGGACTGTCTGCCTTAACATCTTGCCACCAGCAGAGCCCAGATTCATCAGGATAGCCTTGTTAATGATGCTTGGATTCTCACTATCCTCCTGGCCAGCACAGGTGTCACTTTTAGCTTCTGACCACATCCTCTGAGATTTTTCACAGTGCAGAACATCTTGTATTTAGCCACTGGAACTTCAAAATATTTAGATATGATCTTCTAAGCCTTTCCTGGCTTGTGAGCAGCCACAGGTCCTTTAGTGAGCTCCTCTGTCTTAGCCAATGTCTGTCCACAAACCAACAGCAGAGCGCTTCTATTTTTCACCTGTTGAGTTGATTAAAACAGCTGTTCCCAATGAATCAGGGTAATTAGGATTTTTTTAGAACAGCTTGGACTGTTTGAAATGGTATAGAACTTCAGATTTTCCCATAGACTGTGACAGTTTGCAAAGGGTATGAATACTTTTGGACATGCCACTTTTTTTTCAAATGTAAATAAAAGATGAGTAATCATTTTTTTCGACAATGATGCCTCTTGTACATAGTCTTATTATGTTCTGGAAGACACCTGTGTCATTTCTAATCAAGAAGAAACTTGCTGGTTGAATAAAAGTAACTTTCGGGTTTGACTGTAGATATAGACTCAGGTATAAGAGGTAAAACATTATAAATACTGTTCAGTTTTATGCAAAGACAGATCGTTTTGTGTCTTAACACCTCAATGTATTGTCATGAGCTGTAGGGTTTCATCTGGTTTCGTCTGTGTATGTTTTTTTCACTCTCAGAGCTTAGGAATGTTTGATTGCCATTATACGACTGACAGACAGCACTTTCAATGTGAAACAGCCTTCATATATTTCTGTTAACAGTTATATCACACCTGGCTTCCTTTTGTATAATTTTGCTCAAATGAGATATATTATACAGTATAATATTCATGGCCTTCAGTGTCATCAAAGTCTAATAATCTGTCTACCTATCTATCCATTATCAAATCAAAGCTCCTTAACATTATTCTTGTTCCAATCATCATTATGATTCAACACCCTTGTGAAACTAAGTAAAACTGATTTTCCCTCTTGCTCTGATCGTGCCATTTTTCCATAGTTCAGGTAGTTTGCACTGACGCAAGTGTGTGGGTTTTTTAGGAGAGGTTTTATATAAATGAGTATTATCACTGTTGCAGCCCACAGCAGTTATCTTGATCATGCCTGACCCTGCAGGCCTAAGCCCCTCAAAAGCGGCTTTATTGCCAAAACCACATCAGGATGTTATATCATGTGGGAACTTCCTGCCAACCTAGTTATGACTGAAAAAAAGAAACTGCCTTGCTACACGGTGACATCAGATTATATGACCAATACATCAGTTAATATTCATAAGCAACTCCTTTATCATATTGTCATATAAAACAAACTTATTTCGTAACGTTCATTGACATGTTAATAGACTTACTGTATGTTGATTGCAATGAAAACAGTGCTATGACATAGAAAATAGAATGGATTGTAAGTTGTTGTTTTTTAACATATACAGTACGTAATATATATGTAATCTAGAACCTTTTTTTTGCAGTCTAATTCTCACATGCTCCGTTTCATTTGACGTAAATTTCAATTAGCTGTTTAAGGTCTGCCATGCCTGCTTTTCCACCTGAAAGACCAAGCAGTTCTTCTGGAACTGGAAAAAAATCAATTATCCATTTAACAGTTGAAGTGGGCAGGAAATGTTCAAATCCCCTGTAAAATTGTCTAGAGGGAGTTTTCTTTATTTCAGGGGAAAAGTCAGTGGGATTCTGACGTAACCGAGTCATGATTGTTCAAGATAAACTCAACCTCTGGTCACACACACAGACAGAGGGAACCCTGAGATGCTGAAAGAAGCTTTTCCATGACAAACGCCGCCTTTAGATGCTTGTAAGATCTGTGATGCACAACCTATCCAAAGCACACAAGAGGGCTTTTCCCTCACGGCTTCCCTTTTCTCAAACTTTCACTGAGCACTCCCACACGCTCTAATCACCAAGGGACAGTCATTATGTGTGGTGAAGGTTCCACTGAGCAACCAATAAATCATCCTTTTTAAATTTCTGAATTAATATCCAACGGTTATATACAATTTGAAGTTTTATTTGCCTTAACTTACTCAGATCTGTTCATTTCGGACAGCCACGTGTTCTCAAGCATCAGACAAACACACACACATATTATACTCCTCTACACAATCTGACATGTTTAAAATTGAACTGGAAATTAGGTGCTGGGCGTCCGGCCAGAGGAGAACTGGACCCAACTAAGCCTGGTTC
>JAUCNO010000425.1:3846752-3858857 GCA_032353835.1 Enteromius viviparus
CGACATCGCATTCGGACGGGATTAGTTTTCTCAGAGGACCACTGAGTTTGCTGAAAAACAGTAGGTAATTTGCTCTGTAATAATCACAGAGGTTGTGAGAGAAAAACACAGACATTACAGATTCGGACGGGATTTAAAAATACGTTTGTGCAAAAAAAAAAAAATAAATAAGTTCAGGCGCAGGATTTTTTTTCACTTTAACCCCTGCTTTAATGTCTTGCCGATTAAACACTTCATATGTGTGCTGTCCTGATGTGCTTTTTCTGCATGTACACCTGAGTGTGTGCACTAGAGAAATACCCAACACGCGGGTCCCACTTTTATGAAATTATTTGGACCGCCCAGCACCACTGCATCTATTTTTACAACCCGCCCCGCTGAATGTGTTATTGCTTGATGCTCTTTTGTGACTTGTCACGTGGCATAATCTTATCAAATAACTGAAAATAGATATTCCCAAATATTTAATATAGGCTATAGGGAATTGCAAGCAACATACATGGATTTTTAATTTAATTTATTTTTTAATAATCCGTCCCGCAAATAAAGTGGCAATTTCTTTACCCGCCCCACCCGCAGTTGCACTTGGGGTCCCCGGGTTACGAGACAACCCACACATCACTAGTGTGCACTAAAAGCCTGTGAAATAGTGCCTAATTATTGAAGATATTTATCACATCTGATTGTGGTAATACTTACACAAACACAGTTGCTTGTGTCTAAAGTGAAAGTGATTTTGCATCAGTACTCTCATAGAAGTGATTAAGGACAACATTTTCCTTGTGGTGTGGAGTAACCCTTTATAATTGCTTGAAGGAGTGTTATAGAATTCAGAGTATCAAGACATAAGGTGCGTTACGTTTGACAGGGTCCCTATGCGGTGTTCACTGCTCTACAGAGCTGTTTTTTACCGGTTTTATCTAGTTTCACCTGTTCATACATTACATTATGGCCATTCACAGTACTTTAGTTTGTATAACATTAACATTTATTACAACAGCTCCATTGCAGAGTCTTTAAAAAACGTCTCTGCTCTATTGTTAGTTCTGACTAGTGACGCGGTGCGCCTCCCGAGTTCCCGGCAAACCTTTCGAGTTTTTCTGATTGGTCCACTGCTTTGGAACTGGCTTTGTTCAGTGGCACAGCATGTAAAAGTTGAAATTCTCAGTTTTTTAAAACATACAGAACATGCTGTTTCTTTGCTGACTTGCTTTTTTTTCAAATCAAGCAGGAATTGTGCTTATAACTAACCAAAAATTAAGTTTTAGTTGAATAGGTAGCTACATTTGTCCATATAATTAAAAATTTAATCAGGCCAAAAAAGGTCTACCCCAAAATATAGTTTTTATTTGTTCTTATTCGAATGTGAAAAAGCGACAAACATGCACAGTGTATTAAAAACATACCAAAGAGCAGACGTTTTCATACACTTTGCACTTGTCACTTTCACTTTTGCATGTGTTTTTGGTAGACCTGCTTTTGTACGGCTTCTATTATAGTCATGTAAACTTTGGCATGGTATGTGTGAGAATCCAAGAACAAGACTTTTTGCATACAAAAATTGGAAAACAGGAATTACGTCAGTGACAAAAGATGACAGGCACTCGCCCCCAGTCAAATGCAGGTACTGTTCCGCAGTAAATATTTTTTTGTTTTTGTATCAGTGACCGTGACAGGTAACATCTCCAGTCTTAAAGACATTTGACACACACTATTTTGTAAACTTCATAGCTCAAATGATATGCATTTAAAGAAAAATGTATAAATACTTTTTAAACAGTTCAAGTACATATTTTCATATACTTATTTGTGCCTGTTTAGTGTTACTGCCATTTTTAAAGATGTTTCCAACCAAAGCTGTCAACAGAGCTAAACTTACACTACCATTCCAAATTATAATTTTGTTGTACTTTTTAGCAATTATTAAATTAAATGAATCAAGTGTCTCATTACACCAACTTTTGTAGTGTTACAAAAACAGAAAACCTGAAAAAAAATTAATTTCCACAAAAATATTAGGCAATACAGCTATTTTCAGCATTAATAATCATAAGAAAAGCTGCAAATTCAAAGGATTTCTGATGATGCTGGACAGAATATCTTAACAACCACAAACATTTAAACAGTAGTGTATACTGAACTCTTTAATTCATCTGATGAACTGCTAAATTAGATCCTGTACTCCTGGTGGAAGACAATGACTTGTCAATTACATCTTGTGCTATTAATGTCAGGGCTGGTTTGATTTGCTCCTGCTTCCGTTGTGTGTATATATGTGTCTGTACACAATCCGAGTCTGAACAATATCGGGGAAGCTGTTGTACTGACAGTGGAGTGAGAGATGACCTACTTTACTTATGTTTGGCTGTTGTTCGCCCGTCTTAACTGTGCCTTTGACTAACAAAGATTACTGATTCATCATTCTTATTTTACATAAAGCACGGTGTGTCTTGACAGGACAAACACTGTAGTGGTCTGGGAGTGCTTTGAATAGTAACATTTTGTCCCGAAGAGCCAATGGGCTGATGTTTGGCAGCTGAAGAGGTCAAGGGGAAGGGATGTGGCTGCAGGAAGTGCCTCTCAGAGGTCTTATATCCTTTCTGTCCTGGTTACATTTGCAACTTTTTCAGCAGCTGTGCGGTGCCCCGCTCGTCTCGCTCCGGGAGCTCCCTGGGTGGGGCAGCAGGAGGCTGTTGCTTACAGATCCAACACAATGAGTCTGTTGTAGTTCACCATAACACATGGCAGATGAGTACATCCTAGCAGTTATCTGTAAGACCTCAGATGTGTGTGTGGTTTTTATAAGTGAAAAGGCGTTAGTGGATTTTGCGCACTTCCTTTGGACAGTGTTTTCATGTGTTTGTATTTTTTTTTTAAGTTTAAAATTGTCATTGTGCACTTATGTACTGGTGTAAATGATTGGCCACTTGTTTTAAGTAGTCTAGTTATACTATTCAGCACTAAGTAGGGTTTTGCAGATGTCTTTGCCGATAGTCAAGATGATATTTGGCTCATTTTCTTATTAACGTAAAGAACTTTTATAATTATTAGATGGCCTGTTATATTTTGGGCTAAATTATTATCAAATTGCCCTGCTATTTCATCTCCGCCGTCGCACATACACAGAAATGAGGCTTCTCCTTCTCATTGGAAATGTTTTAAAAATGAACTCTTAAACTAAGCCCACATCAAAATTGAACTGTCGGGTGATGAATAATATTATAAATTTACAAATTATATCAAGAGTGCTAAAAGAGACATATTTTAGACATCTTTTCTTGGCGTGATCTGCGTCTTTTTTCTTATCAGTGCAAAAGACACTAAAAATACTCTGTTGACTTTGGTCACGCAAGTAAGTGTTATACACCATTTGAATCTGTTAAGTGTCTACTTTATTTATTTATTTATTTTTTTTGGAGTACACTCTCAGTAACAACAAAAGTGTTTTTGCAAAATAAGGAATTTTGTGTCAATAAAAATTACGAAACCCCTTCTTCACCAGCATTTCGTTTCCTTTTACTTTACTTCAAAAAGTATAAAAGTAGGCTACCCAAAAATACTTTTAACCTGTTTATGTCCAATATTTAATGTTAGACTGTTGGTCTTTTAAAATGAATCTACTCTTCACCTTTTTTTGACTGATAGCTTCTGTGCTGATGCGCTACACTTGTCACAGTAGGACACGTGGTTGTATTAGACATGAATGACTGCTGTATTCCAATATATGAACTAGCTTTTAAAATATTTTTATGTTTAACATCTTAGTTTTTCAGTATGTTTGAACTCTGTCCCTCTCTCAAGCACATGTGGTTTAAAATGACCAAATAGTTATGAAATAGTTTGACAAGTACAGATCTCTCTCTTATCGTGTATCAGCGATCTCACAGGGTGGCGATATATGAAATTTCACCACATCGCCCAAATCTACTGTGAAGAGCTAAATAGCTGTCACCCATTCCACAAGTTCGCACGTTTATTAAAGATGATAGCGTTTTTGATACCGAGCTGTCCAGGGGAGCGAGCTGGGTGCTCGGCGGGCCCTAAGCCCTAGTAGTTGAAACCCTTGCAAGGGCAGAGCTCGAAACCCAGCGTACCCCATGTGCTTTCCAATGTCTTTTACTCATGCTTCCTATTATCCACAACAATATTGAAAGGCCCTGTCATATAGGCTAATTGGTTTCCACATCTACTCTAATGTCAGTTTTATCAGTTTTTAAATGTGCTAAATCTAGGATTGTTCATAATAAAAAAAAATAAATAAAATAAAAAAAAAAAGCAATTCTAATTAAAAGTTAAATTCTGTGTGATCTTTGTCATCATGAATTGCATGCATGCATCTTATTTGCAAACTTTGATGTCAGTTCCTCTCTTTTGTTGCAGGTGCCCTTTCTCAAAGTGCCAGCCTCTGAGCGCAGCTGGTATCTGGTATGGATTAGTCTTTAGTATCTAATAGTCATCTCATCATTGTTTTCAACCTTAATTTCTCAACCGCCCTTTACGCTAATTCTTGGAGTGGTTGTGACCCAGTTCCACCCCCTTCCCGCTTCACTGCAGGCCTTCCTGAACCCTGAGCACCAGCAGCTGCGTCCTGCCTCGTCTTCCTGTCCTTGGTCGTACAAGGCTAAGCTCGTCCACTCCCCCACCCCCCCACATACACACACACTCATAATTGTCTTCCTGGCACACTGCGGACCAAGAGCGCTTCAGATCCCGCTTCCTGGTGCAGCCCAGCACTATGACCTCCATGTCCAGTCTGTTCTCCTTCACCAGCCCGGCGGTGAAGCGGTTGCTGGGCTGGAAGCAGGGCGACGAGGAGGAAAAATGGGCGGAAAAGGCTGTGGACGCCCTGGTGAAGAAGCTAAAGAAGAAAAAGGGTGCCATGGAGGACTTGGAGAAGGCCCTCAGCAGCCCCGGACAGCCCAGCAAATGTGTGACCATCCCCCGGTCGCTGGACGGGCGGCTGCAGGTGTCCCACAGGAAAGGCCTGCCTCATGTCATCTACTGCCGCGTATGGCGCTGGCCTGACCTGCAGTCCCATCACGAGCTCAAACCCCTCGAGGTGTGCGAGTATCCATTTGGTTCCAAACAGAAAGAAGTGTGTATCAACCCATATCATTACAAACGAGTGGAAAGTCCAGGTAAGTCAAGACTGACACGTTTCTATTACTTCTCATAGTTTTACAACACAATATTAAGACTTTCTCTGCAAATTTATGGCAAGAGATACATAGACTACAGGGTACTTGTATTCAGTTAAAACTAAAACCATAAACTTTTTTGTTATTTGACATGAAATATATGTGACTAAGAATAAAATAAAATAAATATTAACAATAAAAAGTACATTTATTTTATTTCTGCTAGTTGTCAAAAGCAACATTACTTATTTTCATTTACTTTTATTTTAATTTCATATTTTAAACTTGATGTAATAATAATTAAAAAAATAATTAAAATTTAAACCCGAAAATAAAAAGTAGCAATATAGAAATGAAAAAGAACGAATAAATAAAAAGTCAAAATGAAAAAAAAAAAGACTAAAATGTAAAATAAAATGCAAAAAAATATCTAAATATAGCAATATTTCAGAAATACAAAACGACGCCTGGTACACTACTGGTCAGAAACATAGGGTTGGTAATCGTTTTTCCCTTTATGTCCAATAAAGCTGCATTTATTTAATTAAAAATAGTAAACCATAATATTACATGTTATTACAACTTAAATATTTAATAATATATTATAAAATATTAATATTTTAAATATTATATTATAACATACTCCAAATCCAATTTTATTTCAACCAGTATATCACCAGTCTAAGCAGTTTAATATATTTGTTGAACCATGTTAAAACTCGTGATCAGTCACACATTATTGATCATATCAGCTGATTTCATGTCAAATAAATTTTTTTTTCTGAGAAGCTGTCTTTGATGGCAAGAAAACAAAAAAACAACAGATGCGAGGATATGTGGCCTATTATTTCCTCTGCATATCCAGCAGTATAGGCCGTGTTGACTATCAGATATCCTTTGCCCCCAGAGGCCCTCTGATCTCTGTAACCTCTCTTGCCCTCTGCTTGGATTGAGATGTGCACTGTATCGAGCTTTTCAAGGGCAGATATCACATGTCACTCAGGAGAGAAAACACATTTCTGTTGAAGCCAGAAAACTGATCTGTTGTGCCTTAGCTATTACCTTGGAGCCGGCGTCGGCCAATCAGCACACAGATGTCAAGGATGCAGGGCTGCCATAAATATTTAAATCAGAATGATGTTTAAATTAGTGTTATCTTTTTACAGTGCTCCCTCCGGTGTTGGTGCCACGACACAGCGAGTTCAACCCGCAACACAGTCTGCTGGTGCAGTTTCGCAACCTGAGTCACAATGAACCTCACATGCCTCTCAACGCCACCTTCCCAGAATCCTTCCAACAGCACAGCGGAGGAAGCTCATTCCCCATCTCTCCAAACTCGCCCTACCCTCCATCTCCCGCCAGCAGCGGCACCTACCCCAACTCTCCTGCAAGCTCTGGGCCATCCAGCCCCTTCCAGCTGCCAGGTACACACAACACCTCTCATTAGAGCGGCGCGATTAATAGTCTAAAAATCAATTGGAAAAACCCATGCCATCCTATTATTAAATGAAAATGATTCACCTGTGTCTATTAAAACACATAGAGAACATGTTTAGGTAAAAAACAGCTTCACAAACAATCTTTTTCAACTACACTGCATTATTTTTGTCTTACAGTCATTTATATTGTCATACTGGGTTGATAGTTTATAGTTCAGAAATAAACTTCGTCTATGATGGTGATCAAAATAAAGCCAATCCACTTTTAAAAATGGTATTTACTTTTTCGATAATTGACTTTTAGGCCGGGTTTTAAAGACAGTTCAATTAGGACACTAAAGTAATTTTTATTAACAGGCTTAGAAAAAAAGCATTACTGGGGTGTATATTAAGACAAAACAAAGCTTCACCCAAAAATTCTGTCATGAATTACTCACCGTTTTAAACCCTTAAGACATTCATTCATCTTCGGAACATAAGTTAAGACATTTTTGATAAAATCAGAGAGCCATCTGACCATCCATAGACAGCAATACACCTGAAATGATCTCAGCTCCTGAAACTTAGTAAAAACATTGTAAAACAGTCCATGAGACATCAGTGGATCAACTTCAGTTTTGTAATGCTAGGAGAATACTTTTTTTTGTGCGTAAGAAGAAAACAAAAATAACATAATTTACTCAATTATTCTTCTCCCCTGACTTACGTCTTCCACCTTTTAGTGAGTACAATTTTTGGGTCATCTAACCCTTTAAGCTTTGTCTGTGAAACTGGGGGTTAAAAATGTATGTCATTGAGTCATTCGTTCAAGAGATTTGTTCTAAAAATGCAGATTCATCCACTAATGAAACAATTAAGTATTTGAGTCATTGAATCATGCATTCAAACCAATATTTCATCATTTTAATATTAAAAATTGGTGTATTAAATATTATTTTAAATGCATTTTAAATTGTTTAATAATTTGTCCAAACTGTTGTGTGACTTTGAATGATAAACCTGTGATATGACGGTGAGTTGTGTTCTGTCGATTGCTGTCAGTAAACAATGGAAATGCCAGCTAAGCAGCACACCAAAGCCCGGGGACTTCAGTCCTGCTGCTGGGTGTCCATCACTTGGCACCGGCCCGCGCTCCCTCTATTCTGTATCGAGTGATTTGCTGATGCCTGCATCCATAGGCTGGGTGCACTCAGGCAGAAGGACAGCAAATGTATTATAGCACTGTGGGTTAGACCCAAAGCTGTATTATTCATAAAAAATGCTTGATTCATCACTGCTTCAGATCTGCCTCAGTGATTAGAGGGATGAAGCTTTGACATATGTGGCATTTACATTGTGAATAAATGCCTGTTTTACAATATGAGCTGCTATTCGCTTGCGCAGTCACAACAGACTCAGCAATATTTAAACACTGAAAAAATTTTTGCCACTCAAAAGAAATGTAAATACTTTTTTTTTGCAAGGGTGCATTAAATTAAGCAAAAATGGCAGTAAAAATGTTTATAATGGTATAAAACACTAACAAACAATCCTGAAAATATGTCCTGCAGTTTCCACAAATTTATAAAGCAGCACAACTTTTTTCAACATGGATAATTAAAAAAAAGTATAATTATAAATTCATCTTAAGCACTAAATCAGCATGTTATTAAGTGCTACTGAAAATTCAGTGTTGCATCACAGAAATAAATTACAATATATAATGTAGTCTATTCATTTAAAAAAAGTAGATAGAAAGTTGTAGTAATATTACTGTTACCAAATATTGGTATGCCTTTATTAAGCATCAGAGACTTTTTCAAAAACATCTTACCAAGAATCCAAGACCAAACTTTTTGCAATGATGATTTATTCGGATTCAATTTTTCTTCAGTGAGAAGCAAAAGGGAATACAGTATATAGTTTTTTTATGTGTTCAATAAAACAAAGCTTATCTTGTATGACTGATCCACCAGACAAGCAATCTGACAACGCTCTTCTCCTTTTGGCTTCATTGAATTTGTCTGGAAATTTTACTTATCAAGCCTTTTTAAAATACTTCTTGCATTAGATAATGTCTTCCAAGGATTTTGTTAGAGCCAGAGGTGCTTTTTTAGCCATAAACTGTTTCTGGAAGAGATTGCATTCAAACATTGTTCTGTTTGCTTTTTTAGTGGTCAGATACTTCTCAACAATATGTGTGTCCGTATAATATAAAGTCCTGCCGCATATTAAAACTAGCTCAGATGATACTGTCGACAAAAAAAGGTCCACTTTAAATAGCTGTTTTTCCACCTCATGAATATCTGTATTATTACAAGGTGGGTATTTGATGTAAGGGATTTGCGAAATCTGACACTAAAAGGTTTCCATAAGATGCGAAGTGGCTTCCTGTAAAGAATCATCAGAATTCAGGCTCCAGGGGATTGCAGTGGAAGCCCATTTGTTTGCAGCAGGCCTCATTGTTTGACCGCTATCTCTCTGTGGTGTCTCTTTACCAGCTGATACCCCTCCTCCTGCCTACATGCCTCCAGATGAACAGATGGGACAGGACGGGTCTCAGTCCATGGAGACTGGCAGCAGCATGGTTCCTCAGAACATGCCCAGAGGGGGTAAGAAACGTGATCCAGGTGTGATGTCAAAGAACATATAAAAAACAAAAACAAATAGTCATCCAGTTTTTTTTATATCATCGACGCTTTCCGCATATAGAGCTGAGTATCATCAGTATAACAGTGAAAGCTAACACCATGCCTCCTGATGATATCTCCAAAGGGTAAAGCGTAAAAAATAACGGCCCTAGTACTGAGCCTTGAGGTACTCCATACTGCACTTGTGATGGATTGATATTGTAATCTTTAAATCGTTTTGGCCCGGTATCCACCTCTAATCTCTCCAGCATGTTTATCTAGCTGATGTGCTGAAGTATCTGAGCAAGTTGAAACAATAGATGGCTTCAGCTCAAGGTCTTGTTTTATTTTCAGATGTGCAGCCAGTGGAGTATGAGGAGCCCAGTCACTGGTGCTCTATTGTGTACTATGAGCTGAATAATCGTGTAGGAGAGGCTTACCACGCTTCCTCCACCAGCGTGCTGGTTGATGGATTCACTGACCCATCCAACAACAAGAACCGCTTCTGCCTGGGCCTGCTCTCCAACGTCAATCGCAACTCCACTATTGAAAACACTCGTCGCCACATTGGCAAAGGTGTGTATTATGCACAGAGATCTTGTACACCGCAACTGTGCTTTGTCACTAAGTCTTAGAAGCCCAGAGATGTGACTTTAACCTTCAGCAAAGCTGTGTTGTTATCAGTGTTATCAACTAAAACTATTAAATACAATGTTAAAAAAACTAACCATACTGATAATTATGTGGCATCCAAACCAAACTGACTGTAATGGTCTGATGGTGTATTATAAGTATGTGCTGGGCTTTTTTTCTTTTTGGCAATTTAAGTGCTCGAGATCTTTAATATCGGGTGTATTCTGATTGCCAGTGTTATTAGTGTTACGAATAGTTTTGAAAGTGTTTCGAATGATATTGTCCTTAGAATGTTGTCCTTGGTGTGCATAGGCCTTTTTTCCATTGGTTTATAAATAATTCATGGTGGGATGATCTGGTTTAGTAACAAAGGCAATTGTATTATTACTGATAATCAGTAATCTTCTCCACACCTAAAAAGTTAAAGAAATGTTCTCAAAGAACACATATTGGATTACAATGGTGCATCATTGTTGAACTGTAGTATGATTCACTATCGAAATAAATCACAAGACGACCTATGAGAGATTTATTTTTGTCTTGCAGAGAATGTGCTGCTGTATATTGAGGCTTTTGCATTTTACGTTTCAGAAGTACATTCATGATGATCTCTTCTCCCTCAGGTGTCCACTTGTATTATGTTGGAGGAGAAGTGTATGCCGAGTGTCTGAGTGACACCAGTATTTTCGTCCAGAGTCGAAACTGCAACTACCACCATGGCTTTCACCCCACAACTGTCTGCAAAATCCCCAGCGGCTGCAGCCTCAAGATCTTCAACAACCAAGAATTCGCTCAGCTGCTCGCTCAGTCAGTCAACCACGGATTTGAGGCCGTCTACGAGCTCACCAAGATGTGCACCATCCGCATGAGCTTTGTAAAGGTACGCATGTTACCACTGATGAGAAGTTCTCAGATGTTTAATCACCAAATTCTTACACAAACTTTTTTTTTTTAGGGCTGGGGCGCAGAGTATCACAGACAAGATGTGACGAGCACCCCTTGCTGGATAGAAGTGCATCTTCACGGTCCCCTCCAGTGGCTGGATAAAGTCCTAACACAAATGGGTTCTCCTCTGAACCCCATCTCTTCTGTCTCATAATGAAGGGCCCTGCTGGGCTGGGAGAATCTTTTTTTTTTGTTTTTTGTTTTTTTTTCTTTTTTTCTTCACTTTTGAAAGAAAAGGAGATCTTAAGGGCTGAACTGTTTACACTACCTGCAGAAGGGTGAGCGGATCCTGCGACAGTCAGAACGAGAAGAATGAACTGGGGCTATAAGCACATCTAGCTGAGGAAAATTCTAGGCAGTGACAAAATGGACTAACTACTGCTTTAGCAATTACCTTCCTGTTTGTTTGTTTGTTTATTTGTTTTTTTGCATACGATTGTTTTAAAATGATGCTTGTATGACTGATTTTCTCTAACTGTAGGTAATCTAGTAGATGAAACTGACATGCTTTCATGTATCTCTACTTCACTTTACACCAGTTGAAAATGGCAATTTCCTAGTTCTATGAGAATCTTTTAATTGCTGTGTTGTCTAATCCCTGTTATTCGCAAAGCATATTTTCCTTTATATGTTTACTGTTTGACTCAAAGCTCAGTACAAATGTTTCCTTTTTATAGCATCTGTTGCCTTAAGGCAAATCAACGTTACTGCTTTTAAATAAAGTTCTTTTATCTGATAAATTTGTGCTTGTTTTATTTGTTTTGTGATGACAAATGAAAGCTGTTGCTATACGTGCAAACCATTATTTATTTATTTTAATCTATAGTTGTTGGATGGCACAAAATGTCCTTGCATGTGTCTCTTCTCCAACATAGAAAATACAAGTGTGTTGTAGACTTCATGTACTTGTTTTGTACAGACTCCCAAAGAGGAATCCGTGCTCATGGAGACTAATGCCTGTTATTTGGTTCCCTCTACTGGATAAGAAATTCAGTATGTTTAGTGAACGTTGTCTCGTCTTCCTGACATTCTTGTATTCTGTTGTTTGCATCAAAACGACATGCTTTCTTAGATATAAAACAGGAGTTTAGACACAAACAAACAGTGAATTTAGATTACATTAAAGCCATTATGAATAGAATAGAATTAGCTTGGTGACCCTTCTCTAACTTTGTCTTTACATGAAAACAATCTGACCAAAAGGTTTTCTAAATACAGAAGAAGTGTATTCATCAGTGTGAATGTGAGGATTGTTGCATAGACAGTGTTGTGCCGAATTTTGACTCCCTGCCGAATTATGACTCCCCTCGTTGAAATCAATAGTAATCCTAACCCCGCCCC
>JAUCNO010000425.1:3878078-3888499 GCA_032353835.1 Enteromius viviparus
GTGCTTAATAAAAGCAGAATAGCTAAAATTGTCCACCCTGTCATTGTCCACCCTGTCATCAAGGCTGTTATGACAGGTTGGAAATCAACCGCTGAGATGGGTAACATAAGCCAGGGTTATGGAATTTAACGAAAAACTTGAACAATGTTTTTAAGAAATTTTCATTTGTCAAAGGCACTCTATGGTGATATTGACCCATTTAGCTACGCAAATTTAAGCTGACTGGTGCAGTAAAAGTGGTTTTAAATGAGTAACACTCTTGTGATTATCAAGTGACAAGTAACAAACCACACATTCATGGAAAGCTTTCAGATGATGCATACATGTATCATTTCAAATCATTTACCCATATGACTGGTTCTGTGGTCCAGGGTAACAATTAAATCTAGTACATAATCTAAATTGAAAGCATTGTCAGAATCACTTTTTTTTTATTTAACATGTTCTTGCTGAATCAAATATTAATTTCTTTCAAAACAAGAAAGAAAAAAAAAACTACCCCACAGTGTAGATTTGTATTTAAATCAATACTTTATATAAATATATAAGATTCTGAAAATTCATCTTTGCATGACAGGAATAAATTACAATACAAACATATATAAAAACGTTATTTTAAATTGTAATAATATTAATATTACTGTTTTTTCTGTATTTTTAATCAAATAGATTCAGCCTTTATGAGCAGAAGAAACCTCTTTAAAAACACTGAGCACCTCTTTATATCCAAAATGGCATGTTCTTCACTTTGTAATACCTCTGCAAATATTTAACTCTGAGATTGGCAAATCAGGCTTATCCTACCGAAGCATCAAATCTTCAACTATTAGTCCAATACTACTAACATAAAGCTAGTAAAAAAATAGTTAGATCTTATTTATACTTATAAATAAATAATAATAAGATATAAATAGGCTTGTTACTGTTGTACTGTGCCAATTTCATTGCATTGCTCCAGCACTACTGGGGCACCATAATCTGGAGATAATAAGCTGTATACTGGACGGTTTCTGTTAAGATCTAACTGTTCAGTTGTTTTATTGCCCAAAAACATTTATTTAGGTTTGTTGTATTTGTTTTCGGCATAGATGTGGGGATTGGCCACTAATGGACAAAAGAATGATAGCATGTGAGCTCACCTTGTTCTTCTTGAGCATGTCCATCTGTGTGCGTGCCGCGGTGTGTGTGTTCAGCAATCCCATCTCCTGGTCTAGCTTCCGCTGGGCCTGATCCAATTCACTTTTCTCCTTCTGTAGTTCAATTACCTCTGCCTTTAGACTGTCCACTGTACAGGCCTGCACGGCATTATCAAGCTCACGCTCCTATGAACACACACACTTTAAAATACGATATACGAGACAATACAGGTGCCACAGATGTTAGTTCTGTTAGATGCTGATTAATCAAACATTTCTATTTGTTTTTCATTTTACTCATTTACTTATTTTCAAGTCTAGCCATTTTAGTTAAGGAATCAGCTGATGAAATCAACAAAACATTCATAGAAATACATCTTCATGCTCAATGGAAGTCATGTGTGGTGTAGTTCAGTAGAGCAGGCCTAACCGCTTTCTGAAGTTCAGTTTCTAGCTCCTGCAGTCTGCTCGAGGAGCCCTCCAGTCTCTGGAGGTCAGACTTGATGTTTTTCAGTTCCTGTTGTTTCTTGGTCTGTATGTCTCTCTTCAGTTCAATGGTTCTCTCTAGACCTGTCTTTTTATCTCTGAGATCATCGATGCTTTGCTGCTTCTGTGCCTCTTTCTCCTGCATATCATGCTGTAAAATAGCAACATGTTACATTACTAATACTAAAGTCATAACTGATAAGAAGTTTGTGCCTATCTTATTTTATTATTCTCTAGATTAACTTTATGTTAAGTATGGAAGCCCGTTTCCGCCACTGTATAAAAAATAAAAAAGGTTATTGCGACTTTTTATCTCACAATTCAGATTTTTTTTCTGAGAATTGTGAGACATGATGTCAGTATTGCGAGTTGTGAAGTCAGAATTGTGAGATATGATGTCAGAATTGCAAGTTGTGAAGTCAGAATTGCGAGATGTGATGTCAGAATTGCGAGATGTGATGTCAGAATTGCGAGATATGATGTCAGAATTGCGAGTTGTGAAGTCAGAATTGCCAGTTCTAAAGTCAGAATTGCGAGATGTGATGTCAGAATTCTGAAAAAAAAGTGAGAATTGCTAGATTTTTCAGCATAACTGAGATTTACTTGTCACAGACAAGATGTGTCCACAGACTGTAGGATGCGTATTCTATTGCCTGTACCCATGGAAAAGAACACTATCTGGTTTGAAGCACTGAATCACATCTCGTGGTTTCCTATAGTGCTTTCAGAAAGAAAGTGTCACAAATGAAGAGAAAAAAAAGCTGAATTCTGACTTCATAACTCGCAATTCTGAGAAAAAATTCTGAGATAAAAAGTCGCAATAACCTTTTTTTTTATTTTTTATACAGTGGCGTAAACAGGCTTCCATAGTTAAACCATAAATGAATAAACACAATGATATAATATAGTTAGAGTTATTATAAAGTGTTACTCAAACTATACCATAGTTTGGTTAAGGGCATCTGTGTCCTGATCCAGTCTCTCTTTGACTTGTCTGTGGAAGCTCTGGAGCTGTCGCTCACTAAGAGGGATCCGGTCATAACCCTCCAACTCCAGGGAAGATGCTAAACTCTTGACCTGGGTGTCCCTCTTTTTTATGCTTTGTGTGTGTCGATCTGCCTCCAACTGCAGGCGGCCTACAAACCAACAAAAAAATGATGATGAACATAAGAATAAACTTCATATGTGCTGCAAAAAAGCAACATGAGCAAATCTACTTGGCCACATGAAAGCGCTTTTGTGTTTAATGTGGTTTAACGGGTTGTGTGACATTAAATCAAAGATGTAATGAGCATAAAATAACCTTCCTTTGACTTGCACTAGAAAGTAGCAAAATATAAGAATCAACTAAATAACTATTTAAGGATATTTAGAGAACAGATATATACAGTGCATCAATGACCAATTCATAAAGGGAAATCTGACTACCTTGCTCAACTAGCAGGTCAGATTTGTCACGGTTCATCCTTTGGCACTCTCTGCCGGCAAGTTCAAGATCACGCTGACACTCTGCAAGTCTCCGTTCCTTCTCCTTCACAGTCCTCTGGTGGTTCTGATACATGTCCTGCAGCTGATCATCTGTGCCCTGGAACACCTAAAACAGCAGAATCAGGGCTCCTCAATGAATAAACAAATGGTGTGGCACAAGGCTTTGTCTTAGGCCTCTTGTTTTTTTTAGATATACATGCTCCCATGTATATCCCTTTAGGAGTTATTTTTTAGGAAACATGGTATTAGATTCATTGTAATGCGGGCAACAGACATTTTTTCATTCCAAGAGGTATAAATAATAGCCTCAATTTACATGAAATATTGAAAAATAAGGTGTCCCCCCCTAGACGTCGCTCTGGTTTTAACCCATGCATACACAGAGTGCATGCACACAGCAGTAATAATAGGGTGGCCCGGGGAGCAATAGATATTAGGACTGCCAATAGATATTATTAATATTAACTAATAATGCATAAGTGTCTCTGTTTTGGTACAATTTAAAAAACTTGAATAAAAAGATTTTATGGTTTCACTAAGAAAGTGAAAAAAGTAGACTAGACAAAAAGCATCTATTACTGAACATCCTGTGCATGTTTTTTGTGCAAATCACTTCCTCTGCTTTCAGATGATCATTATCTAGCATTTATGACTAATACTGATAGCAGTGAAACTTTCATAACTGATGACGTTTGTGCTTTTGATTTTTTTTTTGGAGATACTTTGATTACCTGTTCCATCTTTTCCTCCAGTTCCTGATTGTCATCCTCCATCTGTTTCTTCCTGCTGTCCAGAGCTTTGATGTCATTATCCAACTTCATCACTTTGCTGAGGCTGTTGTCTATGTCATACATTCGATTCTGAAAATATGAGGAAAGTGTGGTTGGAGAATATGCATAAGCATTTGGGTTAAAGCTGAACTGTGGTTATATGCTGCAACTGGCACCCTAATCTTTATTAAAATAACCTACATTCAATATATATATACATAATTTTCCAAAATTTAATTGTCACGTACCTAAAAAATGAGTAAACATTAAAATGTGTGGTACACATTCTTTGTGTCTCACCTCCATTGGTTCAATCTGACCCTCAATGCGTTGGACACTTTCTTTAGAGGAAGCCAGCTGAGTCTCTTTAGTGGACAGCAGCTCTTTAATCTCTTGGGCTTTGTCTTTGTTCTGTTTCAGGTACTTGAGCTCTGTCTGGCAGGTTTTGACAATGCCGGCCTGCTTCAACCTCAGGGCTCGTAGGGTCTCTAATACCTTAATGTACCTTAAATCAAAGTATTTTTGGTTATTTTAGGGCATTTATATGCGATGCTGCACTAAAATGCGTAAAAGAAAACATGCGAAATGTCAATGGTCAAGAAAAGTAACTGAATAAAACCAAATTTAGTTTAAGATTTTAACTAATAATCAACAATATATTATTATTAAAAATTAAAAACATAATTGTTAGGGTTTCACAAATAATGGAAGAATGAATCCACTTATTGTCCAGTTTCAGTTGTAACTGAGCTAAGATTTACTATCTCTCCAATAACACATTAATAAACACTCCTTTAGCGCCACCTGGTGTAAGAGCGTGTAAGAGCATGTATACAATATTTTTTTGTATTGTATACAAATTGAGATAAAATGGCTTAGTAAATACATAAGAGTAAATAAGTAAACAAAAACTTTGATAAGACAAAAACAAAAAAAAGCCGGAAATTTAAACAGAATAACTAAAATATGACGCAAATTGTATACCTTATGGAGAAAAACATTTATATGTGCCCCTGGAGCACAAAACCAGTCATAAGTAGTACAAGTATATTTGTAGCATTAGCAGCAATGCATTATTTGAGCCAAACTGATAGATTTTTTTTCATTAGGACATTAAGTAAAAATCATGTTCCGTGAAGATATTTTGTAAATTTTATAAATACATACATTTATTTTTGATAAGCAGCATTTATTTCTTTATTTGGACAACTTTAAAGGTGATTTTTCTTTTTGAATATTAAGATTTTCTTGCACCCTCAGATTCCAGTTTTTCAAATAGTTGTATCTCAGCCAAATATTATCCAAACAAATCATACATCGATGTTAAAGCTTATTTATTCAAATATCAGATTATGTATAAATCTCAATTGTAGAAAAATTGACCCTTGTGACTGGTTTTGTTGTCCAGGGTCACATGTGACTGAGGGACAGAAGCTTCAGTGAGAAATGTGTCCAGATCAACGTACCTTGTGGCTGAAAAGATGTCGTCGAACTTCTGCTTGAGGGCTTTTCCTTCACTAAGAGGCCAGTTGGACTCCTCTTGGTGGCAGAAGATGACATGGTTGATAACAGCCTTGGAGACGCCAAGTGCTGAGATCATCTCACGGTCCATTTCAGCACATTTAGAGCTCAGGCCCACTTTCTCTCCGTGCCTGACACAAGAGAGGTCAACACATATTAATGCCAAACAAGCAAATGTGGTCCTTCAGACAGGTACCATAATGTATAAGAGTAAAAAACTAGTAGTAAAATGTTAGAAATAGAAAAATCTATACTTTTTATTTATATATATATATATATATATATACATATATGTTTGTGTTCAAAAATTTGGGGTCAGTAAGATATTTAATGGTTTTTAAAGATGATTCTTCTGCTCATCAAGGATGCATTTATTATATTCAAAATTCAGAAAAAAATTTAATATTGTGAAATATTATTTTAACTGTTTTCTGTGTGAATATATTTTAAAATGTCATTTATTCCTGTGATACCAAGCATCATTCCTCCAGTCTTCAGTGTCCTGAAGGTTAGACCCCCCCCTTTTTTTCCTCTCAGGATTTTTTGATGAATAACACGTAAAAAACAACATAATTCTTTACCAAATATAAAACATTTCTAAAATGTAAATCTGTGCTGTGACCTTTTTATTCATTCAATAGATCCTTGGTTAATAAAAGTATTTATTTCTTTCAAAGAAGATAGAATAAAAATGTCCTGATCCCAAACTTCTGAACAGCAGTGAAACAGTAATCTACTGTAACAGCAGTTCTGAACATTATTATTCATTTTAAATAAATGCTTTTCTTTTTAATATTTTAATGATCAAAGAATCCTAAAAAAACTATGAAGCGGCTCAACTGTTTCCAGCAGTGATAATAAAACATCAGCATATTATTATGATTTCTGAAAGACTGGAGTAATGATGCTTTGTATCACAGGAATAAATTACATTTTAAAATATAATCACACAGAAAACTGTTATTTTCAATTGAAATAATATTTCACAATATTACAGTTTTTTCTGGATTTTAATCTAATAAATGCAGCTTGATGAGCAGAAGAAACATCTTTAAAAACCATTAAATGTCTTACTAACCCCAAATTTTTAAACGGTAGTGTGTATATTTGATTCCTCAACATTAAGTAAAAAAACTATCCAATAAAATATTAAGCAGTGCAACTGTTTCCATCATTAACAAAAATAGACAAAAAAAGACAGAAGTAATGTCTGCAGCCAATTCAGCTTTTTTCAGTATTTGTACTTAAATAAATTAGTTTTAAACAGTATAGTATGACACACGCCAAACCTACTTGAATCTTGTAATGACACCCTCAAGTGTTTTGAACTCAGTTTTCTTCCCCTTTTGTGTGCTTTGCATAGACCTCTGGACAGCCACAGGCTCACCATTCACATCTCTGAACTGGAGTCTGATCTGTGCTCGTACATCCGTCTCATGGGCGTCCTACAACACACAAACATTAGCATTAACACATGCAGTTATTGCTCCATAAAGGACAATAACCAAATTATACAAAATAGTTCTATTAAAAGAATAGCAGATTACACACCACAACTATAACGATAATGGCACAGAGGAATGATAACGTTAGAATCAATTAACATTTTTTCCAGCTGATGAACCATTCCTGCTTTAAAGAGCTCTATCATGCATCTATTTATGCATTGGTGTGGATGCTAATATTATAATATAGTTATTATTCCTGGGAAGGGGCCTTTTCTTGCATTACTCCATGACCTACTTTGGGATCGTGGACGAATGTGCTTCCTTTACTTCCTGGTGGAAAGTCTCCTGAAGTGATGTACTTGAGACACTCAATGATGGTCTGCCAAGTAATAAAAGTTCATTTATTATTATTTTTGTAAAAATTATTATTATTTTACATAGTTATTGATAGCTAGAACCTTTCATATCATATTGGCTATGTGAAATGTAAAGCATTTTGTAATGCATTTTATCAGTGTCATGACAATATGCCAACCGTTTTTCCAGCTCCATTAGGTCCAACGAGGACCGTCAGAGGGCTGAAGAAGGTGATCACTTGTTTGTCTTTATCCTCAACTCCAAAACTCCTTACTCCCAGGATACTCATCTTTTCAATCTTAGACATTTTGGACCAGTGCTTCGACTTGTAGCCTTAAAAAATATATAACATTGAATGCAGTGAAAATCAGTGCACATAATTAAAATATTTTAAATTACAGAAGCCAAACAATTATATTGGCTATCTCTTGTCATACTAATGAAGTTGCATAAAATTACTTGGACAAGTGGCATATGTAATACAATATGTAGTTCAAATAATGACAATGCAGCTGTTCTAAAATGCAGTTGGGCTATAAAATGCATAAACATATTAACAGGGATATAAAATAGCATAGTATTTCATTAGAATAACTTACACGGGATAAACAAGTCTGTGTGCTCCACGTAAATAGAAGTTCCGGTTTGTTTTGACTGCACGCACTCAATCGCGTGTTTCCCGCGTCTGCGCAGTGACGTACTTCCGCATACAAATTACCGTCACAAGAACCACCAAGAAACTACAAATGCCAAAGTGCAAAGCAAACATTTAATAACCAATACTTGGAAAATATACTTATAATTACATACTATTGCAGAAGAAGGATGTGCACTTATTTCCCCCGAAGCACCAGCTATGACCACACCAATGCAATTTAATATCATTAACTTGACTAAAGTACTACTACAGCTTATCGCCTGCTTGTAGTATTACTTATATTATTACCCGCATGATTCGTTAGTAACTTAGCTGATTTGCACAATTTTGAGCTTAGTAGTTAAAAACACATCAATCCCACACGTCATAAGCTGAAAGTCTCCCTAGGAAGCCGCCTTGTCAGTTCAATATATTGAACATTAATACTACCAAAGTTTGGTTTGTAAATATTATGGCCGTGAAAACGTGTGTGAAAAGCTCGTAATGCTCCACTCGTCAAGGATTCCAAGGCTCCAGGTGCAAATGCAAAGCTCCACACACAATCGCTCAGATCTGCACAACCTTCCTTCTCACGCTGTTTCTCGTCGGTAAGTACTTTATTTCAAACCAGAATCAAAATTATTCATTATATCATGTTTAGCAGGAGAAAAGTTTGACGCACGTGTTGTGTTGATATCATCAAGGTGGCTTCTCAAAACGAGGAAATACCATTACCACTACTGACTTTTATGTTTATATATTTTTTTCAATTCAAATACATATTTTCAAAAATACATATTATGTTATTTATATTAACATGCGCCTAATTTGTTGGGCAGTTTTTCATATCTAAAATGTATTGTCGTTGTTATACCACATCTATCCACTTGGTGCTGCTGTTTAATAAATGTAAGTTGCAGATTTATAGAAAACAGACATGATCAAGACCCACCTATGAAATTTGTAAATGAAATTCAGTTCGAATAAAGTGAGTAGAGTCATGAGAGAGAGAAAAACTGAATTAAAACTGAAATACTTAATGTAGATTATATATATATATATATATATATATATATATATAACATTTGTTTTCAGCAGCCTTTACAAAATCCATTTTAAATTGAAATAATATTTCACAATATTACAGATGTTACTGTATTTTGAATCACATTTGCAGTCTTGGTAAGCACAAGAGTTCATGTTCAAATGACTCCATTCAACATGATCTCTTATGCTCGTCAAGGCTGCTTTTATTTGCTCAAAAATACAGTAAAAACTGAACAATGTGAAATATTGCAGTTTAAAATAGCTTTTTCTGTTATGTTTTTTTATTATGTTTTAATATGATTATATGTTTTGAATGCAGCCTGTATGAGCAATAGAGACTTAAAAAAAGAAAAAAGTTGTTGTTTCTTTATAGCATTGCAGCACATGGGTAAAGGGGATGACGCTATACGTGAGGCACTTTATCATCTTCAAGACCTCATGGATTATGCACATCTCTTCACATTTGTAAATACCATGCTTCATTAACCTATTCATTACACCTTATTTCTGCATTTACACTATAAATAATCATTATTTTCTGCATCTTTTAAAGGACATAAATGTGATATACATACCGAATGTGCATATTGAAAGCAGGGAGGTGAGTTTTGTGTATCCTAACAGGGGAAATTATGGTATTTGTGTGTTTAAGAAGCCATATATCTGTGCAAGACGGGGCCTGTTTTTTTTTTTTTCTCAGATGTGCAGATGTAAAGAGTTTGTCGCTCAAGAGCTGCTGAAGACGTTAGTTTCAGCAGAAATCACTGATCAAGACACTGCTGCTGAACCACGCACTGCACTTAGACTGTTACAGCACAATATCAGATATCTCCTTCAGAATTCGGTATTTGATTTCTCTTATGTGTTTTGGAAATTGGCACAATGATGAACTCAGAATTGTTACGGATTTATGTTTTTTGTTTTATTTTGCAAGATTGGAGAACACTGTCTAAAAGACAAAGTCATGGTTCGCAAGAGTCATTTGAGAAAAAATCAAGAGTTGATGTTCATTCGTCGATGTTTCACATTTTTCCAGGATTGGATGTCCAATTGCATAACCAGCAGTGATTTTTGATTTATCCACTTTCATTTTCTATAGAGGCTGATTACATTAAGTAACTGTGTGTGTGTCTATTACTTTTTTAAATGGCCTAACAGGACAAAGTCTAGTATTGATAAAAGCTTTCAAACACGTTACTATGTGATTTTGTTTCTTAATAATAAATGATTTGTGACCATGACTTGGGAAGCTTTTGTTGTGCTTTCAATGCACTTTATTTATATTGATTATTGATTATATTAGTGTCAAGCTTCCATGGGCTGCCACTTCATTTCAACACACTGTGGGAGAACAAATATGAATGAAATTAGGCTGGACATTCTGTTTCCTGCCTGGCTCAGATTGCTCTATAAACCTGTTGATTCCTCTTTTTCAGGGACGTGCACAGACATTCTGAGGGGCAGGGGCTCAAGTGAAATAAAGGGCACTTCTTATAATTATATATATTTTTTTCTTTTTTAAAACAAATAT
>JAUCNO010000425.1:3893460-3906997 GCA_032353835.1 Enteromius viviparus
ATTATTTTTTTATTTTTTAAAATTAATTTTAATTTCAGTTTTAGTGATGAAAAAGAGAAACAATGCATTTCTCATAGCTAAATTAGTTTGGGCAAATGACTATTCTTCTAATAATTTTATATTTGTATATTTTTTGTAAATATTTGCAAATATTAAAATTGGAGGTCGGGCTATCAGGAAAACAAGACTTATCCAGGTCAAATGTCGTGAACTATATTAACAGTAAAGCTGTTTAATGATTAATCTTTGCTGCTTTCAGAGAAGTTCACAGATCAACTCCAAGCACAGAAGCGTACTGTGTTCACAGGTTTTGATGTGAAATGTACCCCAAACTACACAGAGACTGCCCTGAAACCCTCCCTGAACGAATGCTAGCAGTACTCCAGCTCTTTCTGCAGATGTTTGATCGTGATGCAGAAGACTCACCTCCCATTTTTTGGAGGCAGGGCTGCGGAGCAAAGAGCCGAACACATGCGGATGGACCCTGAGGAACTCTGCTTTACTGCTGTGTTTACTGTAGATGGTCTCTGGAGACCACTGGACGAAGAAAGTGTAGAGATGATCCACTCTGAAGAGAAGCAGAAGACAGGCTTGAGAACCCGAGAAAGCTTGGCTTTGCGTCACACAAACCCATCGAGTCTGAGCTCAATAACCCTGCCGCTATTGTTCCGAACATCTGGAAATCATACTCCATCCACTTTCACAAGAACGTCACAGTTAGAGAAAACAATCCACAGCTAATTCACACGCTTCGTCAGAGGCCTTCGCTGGAATTCAGTGGAAGAGAGCCCAGAATTCTACACACCCTGCCAGATCAGATGTCGTCTCGTTTCCAGTCAGAAACTTTACAATGAAGTAAAGATGGTTAAAAGTTTCTTCAGAAGAGTTCTTGTTCACAACAATCTCATTTCTGACCGGAAACAAGTTTATCTCTCATCTGCAGGTGTTTTTCTGAAAACAAGATAACTTTCACTCGTCTGTAGAAGAATTTGAACAGTTTTGGCTGGAAAAGGTTTTTCGAAAGATTATAAAACATCCCAAATACAAAAATGAGTTTCCTGCAAGCGTTTCATTATGATCAAGATTCATCCATTCATTAAATTGAATGCATTAAATGTAAATTCTTTGCTTCTGGACATTACTGGTATAATATATTTCTGTGTAATTTATGGAAAACACACTTCCAGCAGTTTCATACGCGCGTATTATTTCATTTTAATACTTTGATTAATTCTTCTTTAGTTATTGTGTGAAATCATTATATACTAGTGCATGTTCATATTTGGATTCATTTCATTATTTTTATATCATTTTAATAATATTTTAGTCAATTTGCTGTATTTTGCATTATTTTCTTTTTTATTTATAAGTGGCATTTAGATTTTTTTCCAGACTTTTGTTTTATTTAATTTTAGTTATTAATTATTTATTTTATTATGTTATAACGCATATTTATTTTATGTCTGTGTTTTTGAACTTCTGACCATTTTTATTTATTTGTTTATTTATTTATTGGTGCAAAATAGAAGCATTTTCTCTCAGAAATGAATAAATGAGCTGCAAGCAGCTGTCAGTGATCATCGGTGCCTGAGTGGATGTTAAAGGATCACGGCTGATTAGAAGCTTTATTTAAGAGTGATTAGGAACGGTAAGGAAGCACTACTTACTCTCCCACGCTGTACGCGACACCCATGCTGCTGAGAGCTGCTCAGACTGAAGAGGATGATGATGATGATGAAGACGAGCTTGAGGTAAGTCCACACTGCCTCTGAGCGCTGAGTGCTGGGTTTTATACCTGCATCTGAGCTTAGATAAGCTGCTTTCTCACAAAACCCTCCCAGAAGGTCCTTCAAGGCCAGTCCATTTCACAACTGGGTTAGAAGAGCGGCTCACACATTAACTCCAGAGGCCGGGAGATAAAGTCCTATCAGACACAGCTCGAGCTGTTTCAGGTCAACAATAAAAACCTGACTGAACACTGTTTGTTCTGAAAACATGTGAGTCCTGCATGAACACACAGCTGCAGGGGATCCACACCAAAACATCAAGAGCTTTAGCAGCTTGCACACATTTTAAAAAGTCTGCCTCTTTTTCCAAACCATTCTGTGCTTCACACATTTACACTGAAAACAATCATTTACACGTGTGTGTGTGTGTGTGTGTGAGAGAGAGTGTGTGTGTGTGTGTGTGTGAGTGTGTGAGAGAGAGTGTGTGTGTGTGTGTGAGAGAGAGAGTGTGTTTATTTAAATGTAAATAAAATAAATTGACTGCAAATGCTTACCTTAAAAAAAGTAGTAAATGAAATAAATGATATTTTCGGGGGATTTCATCAGGCTGTGAGAAGCTGGATCAGTGTTTGCCGGATCATGGTGCCTTTGGGATTTACAAGAAATAGAAAGTTATCAGAATTACGTCAGAGAAGAATGAAGTTATTTGCAAACTCTAATGAGACTTTGGGAAAACCACAAAAACGGGCAACACACACTCATCAGAAATAAAGGCTGTGCGCATTTCTCCAGATTTAGAGATGTTAACGCTTCGGAAACAGACAGACAGGGAATTTCTGCAAACCTGCGGAAACTACTACTACAGATATACACAGACTGATATAAAACACACTTAGCAGAGCTTCTGTGTGTGTGTGTGTGTGTGTGTGTGTGTGTGTGTGTGTGTGTGTGGCAGTGCTATATACAGCAGTCAACATTTGAAGCGGATCTTAACCTTTTATCAAAGTTGTCCAAAAACAACCCATTCTTGTCTTAGGAAAACTTTGATGAACTTTTATGATCCACTTCAAATGTTGACTACTGTACTGTTCTCATTTCAGACACAAATAAGGTCAAGTGTTCGAAAAAATATGAAATATGAGTCATATTCAAAATGATTCATGTCTGGTGTTGCAATGAGACAAGATTAGCTCCGAAGGAGTTCGAGAAAATCTGATGAAGTTCATCTACTGTATGTTTAACATTTACTGTGACTGATTCTCAGTTCTTCTGACAACATCAAGACCTTTAACCTCAGATCAGACCCACAGCAAAGAAATCCAATAAACCAATCCAATCATTTATGCAATATTCTTACACTTTGCTCACGTCTTCTGTCCACTTTATCAGAATTTAAAAGGTAAACACCTCATTACAGGCCTCCTCCAGCTCTTTTTCTGCTTCACAAAGCTGCATCATTCCTCATACAAGATCATGAGGGTGCTGTTTGGACTCAGAGAGTTACTGGTTATATCCAGAAACAAACGGCTTGATCGAGGTAAGAATAAGAGCTGGAAGAGCAAACATCTCTCTGTGGTTGGGAAATGACAACTCTGTGGTGTTTTGTGAAACTAACTTCATCAGAACTGCAGACGTCTTCCTGTGGAACCTGAAGAAGGTGACGGCCAACACAAAACAACCATAAACCATCACCACAAAAAATCCAGTGGGCACTTTTCAAAGGTCTAAATTAAACAAAGACCATTAGAGAACAGCTTACTCAAATTTTACTGTTAATTAAATTCTATTGATTTGTGAAAAAACACTAAGCAGTGTTGCTCTGGAGAAAAAAAATAGTCTAAAAAATGTTAAGCTTATAATATACTCCCTCTGAGACCATCTGAGATCAGGAGGAGTGTGTTTCTTCATCAGATCTGAGGAACGTCTCAACAATGGATGTGAATGGGTGCCGTCAGAATAAGAGTCTGATAAAAACATCAGAATAATCCTGGATTAATAATAATGCTGGACTAGTTTGATCTACTGTCTTCTCCAGACTGGACTGCTGTGGATTATTCTGATGTTTTTATCATTCTGACGGCACCCATTCATATTCACTACTGAGACATTTCTCCAGATCTGATGAATAAACAAACTCATCCTTATCTCAGATGGCCTCAGAATAAGTATTTTATCAGCTAATGTTATGTCTAATGTCTAAACATCCATATGCAATTAACATTCTGACGGCACCCATTCACATTCATTTCTCCAGATCTAATGAATAAACACACTCCTCCTGATCTCGGTCGGCCTTAGAGTGAGTATATTATCTGAACTACTTCTTAAAGCATATAAACTGTCTCATATTCATCTTCAGCTTTCATATTCTGAAACCTCGTAAATGTGCTGAGGATGAATTTCAGCTACTGTAAGCGTACTTCATTTTTCTGTAGTAAGCACCTGGTTAAACTAGATTACGGCCGGGTAGTCAATAAGATGCAGAAGTTTGTGCTGAGCTGCTGTCTTGGACATAATTGTTCCTTGTTGTAATTTTTGACAGTAAAGCACTGATGTAATCGGTCTTTCAGTGATGCAATGCATCGAGTTAAGAGCTGTAAAACACACGCTGGGTGAACTGGGAGTTTAATAAGTAATGATGTAGAAATTGGTCAGCCTACCTGACCTACTTTATAACAGCATATAGAATAACTGCACACAAATCATTTCTTTCTTCCTGCGGTGACAAGTTTTCCAGTAGCTTTCTCTTGTACGTCAAAGCGAGCCTACAGTAATTTCCCCTGTAACACAGATGCAAGGAAACCACAGTAACCACTAGGGCCAGATGATGCTATAGTGATACGTTACATCCTAAACAGTAACACTCATCTGAGAAAAAATCATTTCAACATTAATAATAAAAGATATGATGATGTGTGGAAGCGGCATAGCTTAGACGTGCACAAAGGTTTGGTTTTTAAATGTTTTTAAAAGAAGTGTGTTCTGCTCACCAAGGCTGTATTTACCTGAACAAAAATACAGTAAAAATTGTGAAATATTATTATAATCAAAAACAGCTGACTGTGTGAATACACTATGTGAATATTTCTGTGATGCTCAGCTGTATTTTCAGCATCATTCCTCCAGTCTTTAGTGTCAGAAACCATTCTAATACGCTGATTTACTCAAGAAACGTTTCTGATTATTATTACTGCTAAAAACATCTGTATTTCTATTTACAGGAGAATAGAAAGTTCAAAAGAACAGCATTGACTTGGTGAATAAAAGCAAACAAAAACATTTATTTAACCTGAATTTTGAATAGTAATGTATTTCTACAAATATACAGATCAGCAAAATTCAGCACAAAGAAATCAATCACATTTTAAAAAGCAGGAATATTTCACTGTTTAGGTTCAGAATAGTGCATGCTATTATAGGTTTCTGAATATGATCTTTCATGCAGTAACACAGCTGTACACAAAAACATCCTGTTTTGAATCTGAAAGTGCACCTTCTATAAAGTTCTTGGCTCGTTCTTGCAGTGCATTGTGGGATTGAATGAGTGCACTCGACACTGTCCCCTCAAAATAGTGCAGTGTTTTATTCTAGGGTATATTCTATTTGTTTCTGAATCATTGAAACGAGTCGTTTTTAAAACGAGTCCCAAGCCGTTTCCTGTTGACGTCATAATAAAACAGCATATAGTTGGTCTGAAAGAAAAAAAATGCCGATTAATTCCTCACCACTAGGTGTCCCTTCAGGAGCGTTAAATCCCCGCAGAAAGGAGGGTTTTGGAAAAAGGAATCGTTAGTGAATCGTTTGAGCAAAATAAATACATTATAAGACAATAAAAGAGATTTTGGTCTTGAGCGCATGTCGTCTTGTTTTTGGGGACTCCCAAACTTTCATAACACATTAGGGTCACTTTAAGGCGCATGTGTGCATGCTCGGTCCGTGTTTGACTCTCTGAATCAATGCCTGGATCACAGTCTCGGAGTTAATGTTTAGCGCGGGATCGAGCTGCTCATGCGGCGCGTGCGATGCGTTTATCACGTACTACTATTAAAAACCTGGCACGAAGCAACTCCACCTCAATCATTTATAGACACTTCACTCCAGACGAACTCAGCACTCTGTCTGCAAATCACGATTCAGCTGTAAATCCGCCACTCGGTCTTTCCTAATATGGGGAAAGTGCATGATGCATGGGTGCTTTTTACATTAGAAGAGGTGAGCTAGAGACAACCACAGTGTTTCCAGCGGGGTGTAGCATGCTGCTTTAGTACACTGACCTGAATTGGTTTCCTGTCTCCAGCACTTTTACTAGTCTTCATGATGCACCTGCACTAGTGGCGTTTTCTTACTGTTATCCGCAGAATTGGGTTCTGCTGATTTTATTTCCCCTAAATTGTCTGACATAATACATGTAGTCCCCTAAAATACATTTATTTCATAATATAGTTGAAATCTATGAACATTAGCGAGCCTGGAGCACAGAAGCAGTCATAATTAGCGCAGATATATTTGTTCTGACGCACTATTCTGCGTTTATCCAATAAATCATTGTGCTACACATCGGAAGTTATTTTACACAACCACTCAAAACAATGAGCAGTATGGGTCAAAATTATGCCAACAATGATATTAAGTAAAAATCATGTTTTTGCTCCCTCAGATTCTCTTATTTATTCAGTTTCAGGTGATCCCAGTTTCACAAAACTTACTTATGACTGGTTTTGTGCTGCAGGGTCAAATATTTACTGACATTAGTATAAATGATACAGTTATAAAACAATTATAATTATACTTTACTCTTGTACACAATTCACTTTTCTTAATTTAAAGTCTAAAATGTGACTTTTGATGAGGATTGTGTGATCTTTGGATAATAATGCATCTGAAGGTTGTACTTCAACACAGTTAAAGTGCATTAATGAGTTGTTCCAGGATGTAAAAGTACAGGATATTTGCAGCTGGTTTTACTGAGCACATACAATTTAAAACACATTTAAGGGTCTTTTTGACTGAAATCTTGTATTGAAGTATATTTCTCTTCTTCAGAACAAGAATTTAAAGCAGTTTAGTTCATTTTCCAATAAAAAAGGAAACCCAGTTATAATGAGATTTCACTTTTCTTAATGAACGCATGGTTTATGATTAGCGCTGTACAGTGCTGTGTGATGAGTCTCAGGACGTCTCTATGAAGTCCTGGTTAAAGCCGGATCAGTTAAAGTTCAGCAGAGCGTTGCTATTAAGAACAGATTCGCTGAAACTACAAATTTAACGCTGCGATGAGTTTCTAGTGTTACACCAAATCAATGTCCAGGATTTTACACACTGTCCTGATTACCTGACTTTCACAAAAACTGTGCTCAAGTGATTCTCTGAAGCTTCTATTAAACTGATTATTACAGGACTACTTCCTGTGAAACCTGCTTCTTACTCATTTTATTTTTTATTTTTTTAGATTTTCAATCAGAAACTGCTAGAAAGAAACAACAACTGAATTAAACATGACATTCTGATGTCCAAAATCCAGCGCTTGGAAAAAAAAAAATTAGGCATTACATAAATGTTTCCTGAACACTCCCCCTATTGGTCGGAGACACAGATAGCCCCGCTATCTAAATGCATGCTATTGGCCCAGCTGGAGTTACTGGGAGAGACACTTTAGAATAATTTACTACTCCCTAGCAACCACCAGAAACTTTACAAACACTGAAAGCTGGCGATATTTACAACAATAGTAAAATTCCACTGAACAATACTAAAAAAGTGTTTGTGTCGGAGAAAGTTACTTTTAATGTTTTGTTACTCCCCAAAAAAGTAACTAATTGCGTTAGTTAATAGTTTTGTGTTATTGTTTCTCTTCTGCATGTGCGGGCTTGTTTCCCTTTCTCACCTGTGAAACGAATAAGCCTCAGGCTGAAGGAAACCTTTTGGATTTTTCAGGGAAAATCAGTTTTTTAGTAACATGTTGAAATCTAGCCTGGAGCTCCAGTGAGATCATTACTTCTGATTTCTCTCAACATTGCAACCCAAGAACTGTCGGTCATTAAGTAGGAAAACAGAATACCTGGCATCCCCCTTTTCTGGGAAATGTTCCTCAGATATTTTCTTCTAAATCAAAAGGTATTGATTTCATAGCAAATGCATTTTATTTATTTCTGTGTTAATGAATGTGCTTTGCCTCTTTTTGTTATAAATGGGTTATGATTGTATTAAAGAGGATCAACTTTAGTAAGTGGAATACAGATGGATGGATGGAATGCTAACAAAGATTAGACTGAAAATAACAATACATAATCAAAGCTGTGATAGAAATCATATTGAAAACAGTAAGTAAGTATCTAACTGAAGAACCGAAATTTCAAAGCAGAGCGAAAAAAAGAAGATGTGAAAAAGGATGTGAAATCGATGGAGAAAATAAGTGTGAAGTTAATCAGATAATTGATAGCTATGTGTGGCAGGAATCACCTGCTAAAAGCTTGAACTGTTTTTTTGAAGTAAGTTGATAGCTGGAGGTTTCTGGGTCATGAGTGCTCGGTAAACCTCCGGTGAACTCCTGTGGTTTAACAGGTTATCTCTGTCTGTTCTGAACGAGCTTCCTCTCACGAACAAACACCACACACAGGCTGTGAAACTGAGAAGAGACGGGGAACAGGAACACACAATAGACAATCTGTGGAACATAATAACTGATGGTGCGTGAAATAACAATATCTGTTTTATGCATGCTTGATCAATAAAAGAAAAAAAAATTCCCTTTTTTTTTTTTTTAATGTTTCTGATAGAAGTCTTTAAGGCTGAATTTAGCTGATACACAAACAACAGAGAAATATTATTACTGTTATGATTATTATTATTATTATAGAAGTTTTCTGTATGAATATATTGTGAAGTGTAATTTATTTCTGTGATCAAAGCTGCAGAAATGTTCGAGGACAAATAAGGCTTACTAATTATTTTAATGATCAAGAATGCGTTAAAATGATCAAACGTGCCAGTAAATAATCTTATATTTCAAATAAACACTTTCTGTTCATCTGTGCATCCTGAAAAATAATATGCATCATGGTTTCCACAAAAATATTGATGTTCTCAGCATTAATAATGATCAGTAAATCAGTAGGCTATATTAGAGTGATTTCTGAAGGATTATGTGACACTGAAGACTGCTAAAAATTCATTTTGATCTAAAAAATAAATTACAGTTTAACAGATATTCACATAGAACACTGCTTTTTAGATTATAATATTATTTCACAATTTTTTTTACAGTTTTTCTGGTTCAAATGCAGCCTTGGTGAGCAGAAGAGACTTTGTTCAAAAACATTATTAAGAATATAAACCAGACTATTGACCGGTACTGTGTGTGTGTGTGTGTGTGTGTGTGTGTAAAAATACAAATATAAGGAGAAATGAAATAAATATAAAGGAAATATACACCATGTGGCTCTACTTCATCATAAAAGCGGTATTGTAGATGAAGATTATCCTCTTCTTAAGAGCACCCCCTGGTGGTTTTCCTCTGAAACATCAACACACTTCACACAAGCTCCTGAAAAAGCTTTGCTTGGTGAAGTTAATCTCTTTCTTGACTAATCCAGTGTTTTGAGGTCTTATTTACTGTAGTTTAATCTGGAAGGAATGTAAAAAGCCTCATGTCATATGCAACACATGCAGGATTTAAGCAGCCTGCTGGTGAAAGTTATTATTTGTGCTCGTAGATCATGCTGGATGCACAAGTTAAAAGGAACGGAAATATTTCAGCCCCTGTCAGCACAATTCTACATCAGTGCTCTGCTGATGCTCTAATTAGGCCCCCTGTGATCAAAGAACTAGCGGCTTTCATCACATCTTCATCATCATCTCTACTGTACACTACTGTATTCTTAAAACCACATGAGGAGGTCAAGCTCATTATAGTTTGACGAGGCTTTCTACGGCTGATTAGACTTAAGGATTTCTAATCTATTACAGCAGCCAAACATTTATCAGAAATCCGAATCACTCTCAACACATTAAATGCTTTGGAAACTTTATTTAGCAGAACCCTAGAAACCGCTTCAACACCTTAGCAACCTCGTAGCATAAAGCAGTTTATATCTCACAACTGAATTTATATTGAACAATTTAGATTTTTTTATTATAATTCTGAGTTTATGTCTCAAAATGTATATATATTTTTCTCAATTATGACTTTTTTTCTCACAAATATGACTTCTTGCAATTGAATGTATATTTTGGTATTCATTTTTGCAATTAATATTTTTTTTTACTCACAAATATGACTTTTCTTGCAGTTTAATTTATATTTTGCGATTTAGATCCCCCCTCACAA
This sequence comes from Enteromius viviparus, assembly GCA_032353835.1. Classification (NCBI taxonomy): domain Eukaryota; kingdom Metazoa; phylum Chordata; class Actinopteri; order Cypriniformes; family Cyprinidae; genus Enteromius; species Enteromius viviparus. Next base: position 3,903,514 of record JAUCNO010000425.1, read on the forward strand.
TTCTGAGTTTCTATCTTGCAATTATAACTTTCTTTGTCTTGCAATTTTGACTTTATTTACATTTTGCCATTTATATATTTTTTCTCAATTCTCTTTTCCTCACATTTTTCTAATTTATAATTCACAACTTTTTTTCTCAAAATTTGCTATTTCGAGTTTTCGTGTTATTCTGAGTTTAGTGACGTGAAATAAAAATATAATTACAAGAAAAAAGTCATAATTGTGAGACAAAAGTCAGAGTTTATAATCTCAAAATTCTGGCTTAACTCACAATTCAGACTTTTTTCGTGCAATTCCAATCTTCAAAATTTTCCTCATAAGTAATTTTTTTCCCTTTTAATTCTGAGTTTATATCTTGCAATTTTGACTGTTTTCTTTTTTCCTAATTAAATTTCTTTTCTGGCAATTATGACTTTATATCTGACAATAAAATTTAGATTTTATAATTTATATATTTTCTCTCAATTCTGAGTTTTATATCTTGCAATTATGACTTTTTTTCACAATCATTTTTTTTTGCTGCATTTAACTTAATATTTCACAACTTAGTTTTTTTTTCACAATTTATATTTAAAATTTACAATTAAGTTTATAATCTCAATTTATTTATTTTTTTAATAAGTCTCACTTTTTTCTTGCAATTCCAGTGTTATATTACACAATTATGTTTTTTCCTCCTCAAAATTCTACATTTATCTCACAATTAATTTTTTTCTCAGAATTGTGATATAAAAAAAATTCACAATGACCTTTTTAATATTTTAATCCCATGGAGCAAACAAACTTCCATATTCTGCTACATAAGCTTCATCATATTTAATTCACACAAGACCTGATCTTCAGTAAAAAACCCGACTTTGTCAAGCCAGCGTTTAGAGATGTCAAGTCATATGTTGACATTACTCCTTTCATCAGTGAGTCTTTGAGCTGTGGAATGCTGTTATTGAGCTCAGCCTGAGCTTCAGGGATTGTTTGCTAGCGAGAGAATTCGTTTTGGCAGCTATAAGCTGTTTTTTTCCATGCTGAGGAGACTTCAGTGACCTTATCTCCGCGGGAGGTACCTACGATGAGAACTATTTAACACGCCTCGCAGCGATGGGACGGCACTGAGCTGTTCGGAAGCTAAGCATCTAGATATGGTAGGTTAATTCATTTCTCTTAAAGCCTTACTCTGAGAACAAGAATACGTCATTCTTCATCTCACGACTCTGTTTGCTCTTCACAGACGAGCAGCATTAGTTTAATCGCTCTTCTTCTTTTGTGCTCGAGAGTGTCTTCCTTCAGATTTGAGGAGCTGACACAATACGTCAACAGCCATGAAGAGCAATTTGTTGAGGTATTTCTTTTTTGGGATGTTAGTATAATATCTATATGTGCACTAATTGAGTTAAGGATTGCATTACATGTCTGTGATAACCTTGAGTCCATCTCCTCCAGTGACATCATCACCGCTGGTCTTATCTCTTCTGAAACACAACAGATTGTAGAAATACAGATGTTTATTTAAGCTCAGATAAGATTTCTTCAAGCTTCTCTTTGTGTTTGATTGTTTTGTTATTGTCAGCACAGACTGTTGATGAAGAAAGAGTTCTGACACACAGATAGAAATAGATTTTAGTGTAGCAATGAATTAAGAATTTGTCGCCTTGTTTTATTAATCCTTTCCCTCATTTTAGATAAATTATGGCAATTATTTACCATTGCTTCCCTAGTTTTAGTAAATTGTTCCCTTGTTTTATTAAATTGTTTCATCATTTTAGTAAATAATTTCTTAGTTTTATCTAATTGTTTCCAAATTTTTGTAAATCCTTACCTAATTTTAGAAAATCGTTCAGATTAAGTTCAGATTGCCACTAGTTCAGTTCTGGTTCAGTTCAGACTGAGTTTAGATCAGGGGTGCTCAATCCTGTTCCTGGAGATCTACCTTCCAGCAGAGTTTAGTTCCGACCCTGATCAAACAGCTGTCTGTAATTATCAAGTGCTCCTTCAAATCCTAATTAGTTGGTTCGGGTTGTTTCTGATCAGGGTTGGAGTTGAATTCTGCTGGAAGGTAGATCTCCAGGAACAGGATTGAGCACCCCTGCTATAGACAGTCTGTTGTGTAAGTAATAACAATTGCCTTTGAAAAGCAGATGATTTATATCTATCATGTCATGATATGTGAAAATCAGCAGAATGCTTGCTTTCTATTTTCTTAATGATTTTTGGTGTCTTTGAAACCCTATAATGCAAAAACTGGCCAATTGTCATCTGGAAATGCTTGGTGAGGCAAGAGATTAAACATAATGCTCAATCTCAGGACAAGATTGATTCGGTTGGTGGCAGAGATGTATTAGCTGGCCACTTGAAAAAAAAATCGATTTATTTTCAAGTTTTTAAAATAAAATATGTCTGGACCGCGTTGGACCAATAGACCAGCTGTTACAAGTGTGAACTGGTATAAATTGGATAGGCAGAAATATCAGTCAAGACACTAAAGTTGAAACGGCTGCTGATTAAACAGCAAGGTCACTTGTTCGCCGCACAGCCTTAAGTCGAACGGCAGACCGGGTGCTGTCTGAAATGCTGCCCCTTTCGTCGATCCAATTTAGCAAACATTGAAATGGTAGAGAGGAGTTTGATTAATTTGCTCTCCTACCACATGCACTTTTGGCCTGCTAATGGACCTGTCTGCATTGCTTTGCTATTCTAATGACATTTCATACTTGGAAAAATAGCTGCCTTTGAAAAGACTTCTCGTTGTGGGTTGCCAGAAAAGTTGTAGCTTGTCACTCTCTTTCTCTCGTTGCTGATAATCACTACTGACAACTACATGCCAGTCTGTAGAATATCACCAGGCAGTGGTTTAATTACGGCACCGAGGTCATAATGGAGTCCAATTATTACCATCCTGAGGACAAATTAAATGAACTTAGTGTCATTAGGGACACTCATTACTTCTGCAAATGTCTGCTTTTGCCTCCTCATGATTCCCAGACTGATTAGAGAGCAAGGGCCGTGTGACGAGACAGGGAAAGTCATTTGAAGTTGCTCTTCAATGCAAATTACATGTCTAATCTTCTTTTCATTAGAACATACTCATTTGTGTGTCGCGCATCTGTCAGCCACATGGTAAACTGGACTATGACCGTGAATGTGAATTTCATAACTGTCTGTCATTTTGATTTGAGGTCACTAAAGCCAAATAAAAAATTAAAAAGACAATCATAACTGGATTTTTACAAGACGATTTACAGTAAGTGGTGCTTGTCTGTAGTGGTTGCTAGTGTGCTCCAGGGGCGGATCAATTTATTATCTTTATAATGTGTGTGTGTGTGTGTGTTTATATATGTATATGTATGTTTGTATTCTTCTGTTTTATATTGCATATAAATATTTAATATGTAAACATAACATATTTTTCTTAAATATATTGCAACCATGTGTTTGTGTTTATATATATATATATATATATATATATATATATATATATATATATATGTAT
>JAUCNO010000425.1:3907913-3927581 GCA_032353835.1 Enteromius viviparus
ACAGGTGATAAGAATCGAAGCTCACACAACTAGTCCCGTCTGAATAGGGCTACAGTGTAATTCAGCTAGGTATACATTCACGCTAACATATCAAGGTATAAGTCATCATAGCTTGCATAGTATAGACCCAGCTCCCAACACAACTTTGTGAATAGATTAACGGCGATATTTTTTTATCATGCAGTCTCACGTTAACACAGCATGTTAAGGCCCCAAATATATATATATTTCTTTGTATAGGTCAAAGATAAAAAAGGGTTTAGTTTTCTGTGTTCTGTTTAATTTAATTGCAATTGTGTTTTTGTTTTTCTGAGAAAAAAACTAATCTGATACAATTTTTCCTGATTAACAGATAACACCCACTAAAGTTTCATTCAGTGTAAAAAACTTCTGGCATATTGACAACAAAAATCAATTTATGACATATTAAAAAACTAATTACTTTAACTTCAAATACTAATTTGTTGGAATTTTACATTTTAAATTAAATTTTTTTGGTGTTTACCAATTTTTTATTTTTTATTTTTTGTTTACCAATTTTTTTTATTTAGCATACATTTTAAATAAAATTTTTGTCAGTAAGATTTTTTCTACTAATTTAAAACACATATGCACCCTTATATATATATATATATATATATATATATGTAAGTGTAGTGCGAATAAGCATGTTGTTTAAATTTGTAAATAAATATTGTGTTACACTGAATGTCAATGTAATTATTTGAACCAAATTTCAACATTTTATTCTTCAACAACCTTTCTTTTCAAAAACCTTAAAAGGACACAATTACATTTAACATGCTTCCTATGGAAATAAAAAATTTGCGTGTGCTGGTAGCTAATAAAAGATGCAACAAAATCCCATAGACTTGGGCTATATATAGAGAGATGAAATTGAGTTTTGCTATGGCTATAAAATGTAAAATAAAGAAGCATCATTTGCCAGGTGTTGAGACTGAATAACCCACTATTCATTGCTCAGTTCTCTCATTGCTCATATATTGCCTGATTCGACCAACAGCCAAGAGAGGCAAAATGTAGAATGACTTTGTGTGACTTCATTCTGTTTGTGTGAATAGGCAATCAACACACCTGTTGTATCCATTTACCGGTGTATGAGGGACCCTGAACAGACAGGATGCAGACAATTCCAAATCCATCCAAGACCCAACATGATTGAAATGATGTCAAAAATATCTATAGGAGTGCTTAACAATACCTTTTCAAGGTTAAATAAAGCATCACTTTTCAAGTATTGAGGTGACACTGAGTAGCTCTCTTGTGGAACCTGTCCCTTTTATTTTAAATGTACATTATAGTTTATATATCTCAGCTATATTATTTTATATTCAGACAACAAAGGAATACATTGACTTCTAGTTTAATTTAGTATGTGTAAATAGGGTTATTGCCACACACATGCTTGAAGTAGAATTTGACAAGTTAGATTTAGATGAAAATCATAGGTTAGATGAAAGATCTTGAAGCAAAATGTCAGGTATAAAAAAATATGTAAAATGACAAATGTAATATTCATATTATGGCATTCAGCATAAATTTGATATAAAATACTTTCATTCAGCAAGGATGCATTAAATTAAGAGGCAAGCATTATGTAATATTTCTATGACAAACTAATGATGTTCTGTTGAATATCGATAATTAATAATTACTATTTAGTTCTTACTAATTCTATTTCTACAAAATTATTAAAGCAGCTCAACTGTTAGAACTGATAAAAGTAAGCAAAGTTTCTTGTGCATCAAATCATTATGTGACCACAAAAACAGTCACATTTTCTCACAAATTGAGATTTATCTGAAACCAAATAGTCTTTCCATTGATGCATGGTTTATGGTTGTGATAGGACAATATTTGGACGAGATACAACTATATTAAAAATATGGAATCTGAGGGTGCAAATAAATCTTGATATTGACCTTTAAATTGTCCAAATGAAGATAAAAAATTAAGTTTAATTATAGGAAATGTACAAAATATCTTAATGGAACATGATCTTTACTTTAAATCCTAATGATTTTTGGTATATAAAAAAATATATAGTCTAATTAAATAATTAGTAAGTTAAATGTTAAAATATAACAAAAATAAATAAAACAGTTGCCTCACCAATTAATTAAACTGTAATGATATTTCACAAAAGTATATATAAATTTTACACATTTCTGTGTATACAATATAAATACATTTATTAGCACAATAAATAAAATATCACAATTTGTATTTTTGTTACAACCCACCTGACAGTCTACTGTATTAGATTTAAATGGAAATATTATGTTTTATTTTGTTTGAGAGCTCAAAGTAATGAAAAATAATATGTTCCTAAATATACTGGCGAGTTTATCTTGCCAACAAATCCATGTTTTAATAAATAAACAGCACTTATACTGTATAAATCACCCTTTTTTTAATGTAGAAAAACATGTTATGTTTTTTTTGTAAGGAAAGTGCTGGGCAGATAAAAATTTTGCGCAAAAATATTGGCAGGAGAACACTGTGCCTCCTCAAGGTTAAAGCAAACATCCGTTAGCAGGTACCGAGGGGGGGATGAATAGCCCTCTCCAGGGAATCTATCCTCTTTAAAATGATACGCTCAAGAGAATTATTACCAGGAGTAAAAAGCGCATCAGGTGCCTCATGGAGTTTTCTATTTTCTTGCCTTTTCGATCAGAGCTCCATTGTGAGCCTTAGGGAAAATCTTCAAAAGGCCATATACAAAGGTTTTCAGCTCTCGCACAAACCAAATGCCCCCATCAAAACACACTCATCACAATCAAACTAGTAATGGGCACCGAACCCGCCATATAGCATAGAGTGAGTGATGCATACTGAACAGTCGTTGAAATAAGACAGCTCTCAATTGAAGGATTAGAATTTGTTGAATTTCTTTGCACTTGTCGAGACCCAGAGTCAGATATATGCCGAGATGTCAAAGAGGATTTGCGGTCCTTGATGTTCCAAGTCATAAGCTTGACATTGCTCTAAGCAGTGGGTGGTAACATGAAATTGGACTCTTTGTATCTCAAAAATCCCCTGCATGACTTCTAGCCATCTTGCAAGAGATCTTGATGAGAGGAAACATCTGGGTGACACACATTAACCTGTTTAAATTAGATCTTTGCCCTTCTTGGCGGCTGAAAGTTTCATTAGACAAGCCAAATGATTAGTGATCCCCCGACAAGAGAGGCTTAAGTGTTTTGACTCGGTCTGTACAGCGGGTGCAAATAAAGAGGTTGAAATAAAACTGTGCCCCAGTGTGCCAATTGCTGCTTTTAAACTTAATGAGAGCAATTGACTATAAAACCGCAGCTGTGTAAACGTAAAGCTCTGGAAGTCTCAGTTCACCCTACACTGCATGAAATTATTCTCTTATTAGTGTGTCTGTCTTTATTTCCCAAACAAAATATCTAAACATCGATGCGTTTGAAATGCAAATAAAATTAACAAATAAACATGATACTACATTATTGCTGACCTAGTTTCTCAACCTTAAATGATAAACGTATTTGTGTCTAATGTGTCTAAAAACAGCAGCAAAAAAAAAACATTAAATACTAACAGGTGTCTTGGGGTATTTATTTAGTCAAAAACACGCTATACAATATTTACTTTGCTTATACAGTCAGTATTAAAGCATGCTGGAAAAATCAGATTTTCCTTCTTTTTTTATAATTGTTAAAGAAATATCAATATAAAATGAGTAATCTTTTAAACTTGACAAAAAATTTTGTTGATTGATTGATTGAAAACTATATCATAAATTGCACAACCAAAATATATTCACACAGCTTCAACATTTCTCACATTATCACAGTTAATTAAAAAGCAGCAAAGTAGAAATTTATTGAGGGAAAACTTGTATAATAGTAAAAAGTGTGGAGTCAAACGTGATTGAAATCGCTGCACGCTGTTCACAATCCAGGGGAACTTAACCGTCCAGCCGACCAGCTCGGGAGGACGAGGAGTAGGTTCTGCTGGTAGTGCAGTATTGGCCCTTCTGGACCTGGTTTGCAGAACTGGTGCTCCTCATGGCAGCCCTTCCCTGGAAAATCCCCTTGAGGAAGGACCTTCTTTCTCAGGGGATGGACACAATCTGGCACCCGCGCCCTGACTTATGGAACCTGCTCGCTGGCTCCTGGACAGGACGCATCAGACCTCTCCAGTCTTTCACTGGCTGTGATTGATACTATCACTCAGTCTAGATCTGACTGATGTTCCTCTCGCAGAGAGGACCCAAAGAGATATCCAATTGCAGTAGTGCTTTCCTTCCTGCAAGAGAAGTTGGAGCACAGGCTGTCCCCTTTGACTTTTAAAGTGTACGTTTCTGGAAGCACCAACTGGTCGTGAGTGTCCTCAGAGGTGCGAGAGGGGTTAAACCCCCGAGACCACACCTTGTACCCTTTTGTGACTTCGCTGTCGCCCTTCGAGGCCTGTGGCAGGCCCCATTCGAACCACTTGCGTCAGTCGAGCTGAAATAACTCATCCTGAGACCCCGGCACAGCTATGTGCACAAGGTGCCTACCACGCCTTTCCGCGATCAGGTAGTGAACCTGCAAGACTGCACTCGAACCTCAGATGCTCCCAGCAGCTCTTTGTCTGCTATGGAGGTCAGCAGACAGGGAATGCTGTCTCTAAACAGAGGTTGGCCCATTGGGTGGTAGATGCCATCTCCCTGGCATATCTATACATATCTGAGAGCCCACTCCACACAGAGTGTTGCCTCATCCTGTGCATTGGCTCAGGCCGCCTCACTATCACATATCTTTGCAAGGTGCTATGATCTTTGCATCGAGGCTGTGTCCTCCCGTGTCTTCAGTTAGACATCAGGTGAGCAGGAGGCCTGCTGGTGTCAGCTTGCTGCACCACTCCCATGGCATCCATGTGCTATTCCTCAGATTGTTCCCTCCGGCAAACCTGAGTAGGTACCTAGACAATGTTAAGGTTAACATAATGAAAAAAAATAAACATAATGGTTTGTGGAAACCGAAAACAGGATAATTAAAAAATACCTAATTAATTATAAAAGGCTTTTCTTTCAGAGATTCAGCAAAGAAAGACAATGCTTTTTAGACCCATGTTGGGAATTAGAGAAGTAGTGATTAAAAAAAAACAAAAACAATTTTTTTTTTAAATAAAAATAATAAGGATTTGGGATGGTTAAAAATAATAACCATGTTTTTTCAAACACCATGAAAAAACTTAAATAACACTCAATACAATATTGAATTAGACATTGATAATATAATAATAATATTAACATATGTTTTTTAAAAATTAAATTATAATAAATTATAATGATAAATTATAGTATATTATTAGTCCTATTTACAAAGCCAATTAATATTTTTGGAGTGAAAACATTATACTATAGTAACTTTATATATGCATATATTGAACTTGACTTTAAAAATATATATATATATATTCCCCTTTCCTCTTGTTTTGTTACTAGCTCACCACCCTAGACAGCAGGTAACATAATATTTCACATCATTAATATTTGACTGTATTTCTTTATTAAATAAATGCAGCCTAAGTTAGCATAAGAAACCTTAAAAATAATAATAATAATAAATCGAATCAACCACAAATCATTGAATGATATTGTGTGTGTGTGTGTGTTATATCAGAAACTGACAAGAATAATTGTCTCCTTGACCCCAATTCAAATTTTCATATACTGGCAACTCAAATATAGTGCCATGCCAGGCTTGATGTAAATAATGGTGAATATTATTGATTCTCATGGTCTGGCTTGCCTCATTTGAATATGTGCATATTCAAAATGCATAAATGGAAGAATAACAATGAATAAATTTTGGTCCTTCCCTCACCACTCACACCAACAGGTTTTGTATAGCGCACGAGTCACCAACTACTTTAGTAGTTTTATGGTGTTTTGACCATTATATTATATGGAAAAGAGTTTGAAACGACATGAGAATGAAGGAGAATGTGACTTTTTATTATATTTTCACCTGTGAAATAGTGCGATTTTTTTTTTCTGTTGCAATAAATGGTTCTTTATAATAGAAAAGATTATTTAAATCATTAAAACATTATTTAAAAACCTAAAAAAAAGAAAGAAAGAAAAACAACCTTTGGAACCTTTGTTTTGAGAATATATGAAATACTGCCATAATGCTAAAATGTTTGGGGTGATTACTTAATGGACCACGTCAAGAATCTCTAATATTAGTAATACTAACAACCATTCTGTTTTACCATTAATAAAAATGTAGTTTTTGACATTTTTTGTGGGTAAAACCAAGTAAACTATCAGTGCCTGTTTTACACGGTCTAGCCATCTCATTCTAGTGTGAAGATTGCTCATCAAAAATAATTGCGCCTCTGATATACTCTAGGAATCGACTGAATGCATCAATAGCTTTGTGTTTGTCTGTCCTCTTTACGGACCTCTTTGTTAGTTCACTGCGTTTCTTGGAAAACACTCAGCTGTGAAGATATCAAAAAGACAGGCAGATCTTTTCCCCAACCTTATAGTGTCTTATCAGCTGAATTTCATATCATTAGCTCCCAGCTTACGTTAGCTGCTGCCAAAGAGTTTCAGGAGATTATGGACTAATACTTGAAAACACTTTCAATAAAGTTAAAGTTTCGCCCTCGCTGTCCTTGCCAAGCCAAAACCAGTCAAGGAACTTTACCTTTGGAAGGTATATTACAACTCTATCAAGGGTCCGATAACACTGACAAAGACACAAAAGGCTCATTTGTGCCGTGGCCTGAAACTGTCACTTGATTCTTGCTGACTTTTGTGCTAGGGCTAAATGAACTTGAAAATCCTTCTAACTGAATGGCTATCAAATCTTCCATTTGAGACCAATGGAGAGCTTGACCCCCATGTACTAAGAGTCGGGCAAGTCCAATGAGAAGGCTTGTGGTAAGCTCTAGGATTTGAGTTATTAACCCAAGCAATGCATTTGTAGGCGCTGTCCAAGGTACTGTCATTAACCTAATGTTCTGGTGGATAAAGCACACCATCTGACTTGCCTAAGAATTGAATACTGAAGATAGTCTATATTAAAGTGCATACGTATTTTAATATGTATAATTGTGTGATGGTATACATTTGCTTTTCATTGACAAATATACTGTATCATGTTTTTAGACATGATAATGTATAATTTCCATTTGTCACATATGCTAAACATTGAAAAGCACAGTACTGTATATAAGAAAATACCACGGTATTGCCATCTGATAATATCTCTCTCACATTGAATTGTAGTGACAGGGTGGTTGTAGGGAATAAGATTTCTATTTCCATGTTGTCATACTGACACTCTTTTACAACCCTAAATAATCTGTTCCAGCAGATGGCCTCATTGAGCCATTTCATATACTAAAGACTGCTTAAGCTATGTTTTTTACCCCCTAAAATAACCGGTTCTGCTCTAGTTTTAAGGTTATTTCATCGGAATTGCATTCCATGTTCTGAAAGCATTAACGATATTGGTCATTAAGCTGTACTGTGTATTGATGTATTAAAGACAAAAAGAAAAAAAGGTGTATCTGTAATTCGTTTGCAACTAGGAGAATTGCAACGGCAATAATGTATATTTTAATAATCGATTTACGAAGGACTTTGATGCCCACCTCCTACAGAGGTACTTAAGTGTGGCAAGCCGTTGTAATGTTTACTTCTTCAGAATAACTGCTATTGTGTTACTGGCTTTTATTATTTTATTATTTTATTATTTTGGTAGTTATCTGTTATTGAGTATTTAATGCGTAGTTGACAAATAAATGGTGTGAAACACACACATACACATATTTCTATACATATATGTATATAAACATATATATATATACACATAAAAACCTGTCCACACATACACACACACACACACACACACACACACACACACACACACACACACACATATATGCATACATCAACACACACGCACACATATTTAATAGATAATAATCCTTATTTATGAAACTGTAATAACTAAAAACGTTCACTATTCTAGCTCATTTTGTTTGTTTGTTTCTTAATAGTGTTTAAAAAAATAGTACTAAAATTAGTTTGATGCAATAGATGTTAAAATGGCTTGCCATAACTTCGGACCTGTCAGAAATCCTCAGTGCAAGCCTTCTGAAAAACTCAACGAAACTATTGCACAGACAAAAACAAACCTTATGATGCTCAATATTTTTTGCCTCCAGAGAGAGAAATGCATTTTAACGGTGAATGAATTAAAAATCAATAGATACTTTCAGGATAACTTGTGTTTTTCCCTTTTTTTTTCCCTCATTTTTGTTTTCTAGTTTTTTCTTTCTTTTTAAGTAATGCACTGTAAAGTTACATATGCACGCTCGACTGCTAATGCACACGTGATGCTGCGCGACAGGACGAGAGAGATTCAGCTGTAATTCCACATGATGTGCATGGGACGACAACAGCTTTTCCTTACAAGACCGATGCAAACGCTTTAAAACCACTTTTGAAGGAAATCTTAAAAAAAGAAGATGTTTTTCTTGACGCGCAAGATGGAACGGGGACAAATTGGACGCCTGAAACGTGAGAAGTGCGCTAAATTGCGACTATGACTTTACTGTTGAGTCTAGTGCGCTTGCAGCTTATGATCAGTAGAATCGAGATGCGCTGAACGCAACACAATACGGGATGTATACAGAAACGCAACGCAGAGAGGAATGAAGCACTTTGTTTGTAATCGGTTAAGTGAACCTTTTGGCAAAGCACTTGAGAAAAGCAGCGGAGAAATCTCGTTCGAGTGAAATGCGCACCTCTTGCTGTTTCCCAAACGAACTGTCACCAGCTCTCTCTCCGGACGGAGAGTCTGCTTTGGGAACAACATGACACGGACGCGCTTTTGCTGTCATTAACGGGGACAAATCAGACCAACGCAGCGGCAATCCGATCAATAGACTATCGATAAGCTCATATATAAGGCTAATCATCACGCCTGCCTATGTTTGCTTAACCTGTTTGAGAGAGTATGCTGTGGGACGATGAACAACCTTCTGAAAAGGTATTGAAAGCAGAAACTGTCTTAATTAAATACTGATCTGTTAAGCAAGATTAAGTGATAATTAGACTAAATATATGTCTTTTTCTTCTTCTTCTTTTAGTCATTTTTATGTTCATTGGGAAGATCTGCGGAGGTTCATGGATCTATTTTTGAGCTCCTGGAGAGATTTTTACATTGAAATGATGATATGTGTTTTGCAAGATGAGCACTACAGTCGGCATAACATCAGACAAACCAGATCAACTAGTTGCTCTGATTCCTGTTTAAGCGCTCTAGGTTTGGTCTGGAATTATGGGGTGACTGCTCAGTTGACTCGGTGAAGAAGCCATGGATGTGAACTACTCCACGGTCCTGGACAGCAGTGTGTCGCAGCGCGATTCGTCGAAGCGAGTTCTGACTGGTTGTTTCCTCTCGCTGCTCATCCTGACCACCCTGCTGGGCAACACTTTGGTCTGTGCCGCGGTCACAAAGTTTCGCCACCTGCGCTCAAAAGTCACCAACTTCTTTGTTATATCGCTGGCTATTTCTGACTTGCTGGTGGCAATTTTGGTGATGCCATGGAAAGCGGCCACTGAGATTGTAGGGTTCTGGCCGTTTGGCGCCTTCTGCGACGTCTGGGTGGCTTTTGACATCATGTGCTCCACCGCCTCCATCTTGAATCTGTGCGTCATCAGCGTGGACCGCTACTGGGCCATCTCGAGCCCGTTTCGCTACGAGCGCAAGATGACGCCCAAGGTGGCGTTCATCATGATAAGTGTGGCGTGGACGCTGTCCATCCTTATCTCCTTCATCCCCGTGCAGCTAAATTGGCACAAAGCCCAGACGACCAGTTACACAGAGCTGAACAGCACCTACGGTGAGCTTCCCCCAGACAACTGTGACTCCAGCCTTAATCGGACGTATGCCATCTCCTCCTCCCTGATCAGTTTTTACATACCTGTGGCCATCATGCTGGTCACTTACACCCGCATCTACCGCATTGCCCAGAAGCAGATACGTCGGATCTCTGCACTTGAAAGAGCAGCTGAAAGCGCCAAGAACCGCCACAGTAGCATGGGTAACAACGCCAGTATGGAATCCGAAAGTTCCTTCAAGATGTCCTTCAAGCGCGAAACCAAAGTTCTCAAGACCCTCTCGGTCATCATGGGCGTTTTCGTGTGCTGCTGGCTGCCCTTCTTCGTCTTGAACTGCATGGTTCCTTTCTGCAACCCCAATGAGAGCTCTGACTTTTTGTGCATCAGTTCCACCACCTTTGATGTCTTTGTCTGGTTCGGTTGGGCCAACTCTTCCCTCAACCCCATCATCTATGCCTTCAACGCTGACTTCCGAAAGGCGTTCTCCATCCTGCTGGGCTGCCATCGACTCTGCCCGGGCAGCAACGCTATAGAGATTGTGAGTATCAACAACAACGGTGGCCCTCCGTCTACTTCTCAGTATCAGCCTAAGGGCCACATCCCAAAAGAGGGCAACAACAGCAACTATGTGATCCCTCACAGTATCCTTTGCCAGGAGGAGGAGAACCAGAAAAGGGAGGACGACTCTGGGATAAAGACCTTTGAGAAACTGTCGCCTTCCATGTCAGGCAATTTGGATAGCGATGCAGATGTCTCGCTAGAAAAGATAAACCCCATAACACAAAACGGGCAGCACAAATCCATAACCTGCTGAGTACTGGGTGACCCCAGCAAATAATTGTTGTACGGAATCCAAAAAAAAGCTTCACTGAGGACCTTAAAAACATTTTTTGGACTACACGAAACTAGCGGAAAACAAAAGAATGTTCCAATTGAAGGCACTTTATGCTGGATAACTATCTGCAAAATATGCGCAGCATTTATTATTGACGTTTCCAGGTCAGTTGTGGTAAGACATAAATGTGAATAAACCATGTATGCATATGTATACATGTTATGCATTTCAAATGTGTATACATGCGCATGCCCATGTGGTTGTGGTAGAACTGCGGTTGTTAATATAAGGAGAGTTAGGTCACTAGTAAAATATCTTGTAGGTGAGTTTAAGTAAATGGCTCATGAGTAGAGAAATTGTATCTACTGTCGACAATAAAATGTATATAGTGTTGTTTATATTTTTCACCATTTATCAGAGTTGGCTAAGTCAACATCTCCTTACGCTGCTAGTTGTGAAATTGTATGTGCAAACCACCCCATAATGTAACTTAAGAGCAGTAGCCATTCTCGTCCTAGTCCTCTACGTGTGCATTGGTGTGGTGTCAAAGAAGTCGGATAGCAGTTTTTTTCAGATTTTTCTGCTGTGTGATTTATCAGCTGTGGAAGTGGCCATTATATTTGGATGTAATTTTTTATATTTTGATGTCAAATAACACTTCCTTACCCAACCCAATCCCTTTCCTCACTTGTCACAGTGCAGGACAGCACAGGGAAAATACCATCCCATCTTTGATTCCATCCACTCTAAATGTACAATAGTAGTTCCAGGCACCACGGCTGCCTTTAAACAGTTTCTTTTGCCAACTACGTGGATGAACTTTGCTCTAGGATAGTGTGGAATACCGCTGATGCATAACGGTAAATGTAATTACTGTATCTTATGCAACGCATCGGTCCAGCTGCCCAGAAAGATGTTGTGACCTTTCCGAAAACACCATAAGAAGCACTCTATAGGTCTTTCTAGCACTTCAAAGCATATCCAGGATGAAAACCATCTTGCATCATGCATACAGTTATTGTGCAGAAGCCAGCCCCTGAACTGTTATGTCAGCTGTCAGATGGGTGGGAGTATAGTTACCAGCATATGTCACATCCTTAGGTACATTTGCCTTGAAACAATTTAACCATTTTAAATCATTTCTCCCTGCCCAAACAGAGTCTGTGGAGTATAAACTGGCGTCCTAGTTTTAATAATTTGTTGAGCTGTTTTGTTAGGTTATGCAACTGCCCTTGATCTAAGTTAATTCTAGGGCCTACCATCCAGTGAGCGCTTCCCATGAAGATCAGGATTTGACCGAACGTATACACATGAGCTTGTTCTCAGAGTGCATTAGTGAAAAAAAAGCAAGATGCAAACCAGACCAAAATGATTACTGTTAATGAATTGAGGTAGCTTTTAGATCAGTTTGCCCCTTTTTATTCAGTTCACATTGACTATCATAACTTACACTGACTCTAAAGAGAAAGCCTCTCATATTTCGCCTTCAGTAATACCCCGTGCCAAAATGCTGAGGACATCATGATCAGCAGCCTTTGCCAGCTTCCTTCTCGCATACCCTCATACTCTCCCACTCTCTTAAAAGATTGACAGAATGAACTACTACCGCTCTTTATGTTTGACTCCAAACTATGAATGGAGTAAATATGTTCGTGTGACTTGAACAATCTGGGAAGAGAGACACGATGAACAGATTTCAGTACACATATTTGTCTAAAATTGGACATCTGCTCCAGGGAATTTTCCAGAAGACTCTGTTTACTCATCTGCCTGTCAAAGACCCATTCTTCACAATGCTGCTATGGAAATATTTAGCTATATGTTTTATAGAAAGTTAATCTTAATGACCTTTCAAATAGCATTTTTAGCTTAAATGCGAATGATGGACTATATAAGATGGTGGTTTCAGCAGCATTCAGTGAAGGAATATTAGGTTTATGAGGTGATTAGCATTTAAAATGAACCTTTGTGACATTCCAAAAAGTCCCAGGTGCTTCTTTTATTGCAAATGCTAAGGTATTCCCAGAAACGCTGGGGAATCACGGGTGGTCCTTTAATTAGAACTGAATAAAATAACAGTGAGCCAAGTTTCTCATTTTCTTTTTGTTTAGTTTTTTTTTTTTACCAAAGATTGCAGGTTTATTTTTTGATTTTGCAGGTGTTCTATACACTTAGACAAACCAGTGATTTTAGGTTGAGAGCAATTTTTCTCTGTTCCTTTCGGAGGAGGTTGAACATGACAATTGGTGACAATGGCGATAGCTTACTGTTTGACAATGGCAGCACAAACCCCTGGGATCATAACTTTATCAGCTGCATTGCACCACTATTTATTGACATTCATTCCTAAGGTGATACAACCTTAACCTCAAATGCTCAACGAAATTAGTGCATTGTAAAAAACCTGTGTTGTAAGATGTTAAAATAGAGATGTGAACACAAGTGCTTTTTATCTATAAGTCCTTAATTGTGAATAGAGAAAACAAATGTATGTGTTGTTTTCATGTGGGTTTGTCATGCAGTTAAAAGCACTGTACCAGTTTCCGTGATTCCATAAAGTCGGATGTGTTGCTGGATTAACATGGTTTGTTTGTCCTGGAACAAGATTCTTGTGCTGCTGTGAACATGAACTAACCCCAAAACCAGACAGAAATGTTTGGTTGATAATGTTTTTGAAGCCCCAAACCCAGCTTTGTAGGAATACTCCGGGTTCAGTATAAGTGCAAACAAATAGCAACTATATATATGCATAAAGATTGATTCATCTCATGTTTTCGTCTATCATTACAGAAAGGCATTTGTTAATGAACATTAACTAGACCAATTCTTAAAGGACATTTTAGTAAGGAAAAAATGCGAAGCAACAGAAAAGGTTTAAAACATGGTAACCTCCATATTGTGGATATGCTGTATTCATTTCAATTGGAACATTCCTATTCCTAACCCCAAACCTTGCCTAAAAATTTTATTGATTGATGGAAATGTTGTTCTAAGTCAACTAAGGATGTCAATCAAAGAACATGTCCTGCTTGGAAAAATCACGGTGGCTGTACAGGTTCATATGTGTTGCTGCAGTTCTTCAAGGTATACCCAACAAATTTATTACAGTACCTAGTTTACAGTTTGTATAAAACAGCCCCTTTCTATTTGCTAAATAAAAGTGTATGTTGTTTTTGTAATCTTGTTTGCTGTATATTTTCCCATGTTTTGACTTTATGAGAAGCCGCAGAATGTGTTATGAGGTATGTCACATCCAATTCTTTATTTTAAGGTCAACTCTTTGCAGAAAATCAATCGTTATTGATTACACCATCAATGACGCACTTTTGTCAGCTAGAAGTGTGTCCTCAATCGGGTAATTTACATAACATTTTTTGTACTAAGAAGGAAATTTCAGCTCTTTTGATTGATTACACTTTTTCTAACATTGTCATTCTGTGGCCTGAAGGCTTGTGCGATGAAAGGTATGTGGAGTGATGTGACATATCCTTGGGCCCCTGGAGTAAAAGTGTTTTATCCGAGCGCAAAACAGGACACTAGAGACTTTAGTATCAATAACTCGAGGGCAAAAACTAACTCTTGACTTCCCTGCTGATCCACCTGGATATAAATCAATAACAAGAGTTCTTCTTAATTATAGTTAGTAGCTGTTAAGTTTAGGTATTGGTATGATAAGTGATGTAGAATAAGGTCACGTCTAATAACGCATTAATATGTGCTTAATTACTACTAATAAATGGCTAATATTCTAGTAATATGCATGTTAATAAGCAAAATAAGATAAAGTGCTACCATTAATTCTAACAATCCTGAATGACTTACTTTCTGTTTTGGATTTTTTGGAGGAAACTATACCTTTAACAATCTTTCTACAATCCATTTCTAAACATTAAGTCTGTGATGAGACACTCATTATTGATTTAAGTCAGATTTTCAAACAGGATGCCAGCAGAATTTGAACCTTAAAGTGTCATTTTACCCTGAAAGTTGGCAAAAAAGTTTCAGTGCATGATAATGATGTTGCACACAGGAGTTCAGCTTTGGTTACAATATTTGTTGAAGGTCAAAATAAATGAGGAGCAGATGTTAATAAATATTATACCACAATCACGAACATTCCTATCCGGACGGGATTAAGATTTCTCTGAGGATTCCAGATTTATCCAGAGCAGTTGGTTATTTGCTCTATAATTTTAACTGAGATTGTGTGAGAAAAACAGATGTGTTCAATTGAGATGAGATTAAAATCATAAAGTAAGTCTGAGAAAAACTCTAATTTTCCTGACCTCCTGAGGGAAGACTAGTCCTGTCTCAAAAGGACCATTTCAGAAATTGCATACTAACAAAAATGTTATCTTTGTTAAGTTTGTAAAATGAAATGAAAATAAAAAATGTAAAATGAATGTAGAAAAGTATAATCAGGCAGTACTTTTTAATGCATATGAACAGGTTTATTCTTAATTCGTGTAATTTATATTAATATGTTCTTAGAAGGACAAAAATGTTATGTTAAAAGTAGTCTGTGTGACTTGTATAATATTTTCCAAATCTCCTGAAACAACACAAAAGTTAAGCTTTAGTGGTGAAGTAAAATGGTTTACTTCAGCAGCAATAAAAAGAGCAGCCAGGACATTCTGAAAAATATCTTCATTTTCATTTGTTCATAAAAAAGGTGATAAAATGAATTGAAGATTTTCCAATGATTTTTCTCAGTGAATTCTCAATTTATTCTCTCTATTATTCATTCAGTAGAAAAAAATATCTATCAAATAATAATTTCACTTTTATAAGCTACAACAATAGTTATGAATATAGACTAGCCTATATATTTTGGTTAGGGAGGACATTATAGGTCTGATACTAGAATCTGTTTTAGTGCTTGGCTACACTTTGGCCGTGTTCCCTCAGCCCCAGCAGTTTAACACATTTATTTTCATTTATTGATTTAGTAGAGCCTTTTGGCCAAAGTGACTCAAGTAAGAACAATATTAGAATTAATTACTGCAGTAGGGAGAAAAGAGTACAAATGGTCCTTCTACATTAAATCAGTAACTTATTTATGGTAACAAGTGGTAAACCAAAGCCTAATCCATATACTATCCTAACCATAGTACACCATATAGTATAGTAGTGTGTGTTGTGTATTTTGATGAGGTTGGGGTTTTAAAAACATTAAAAACTAATAATGTCTTGTTTTGTCATGTTAACTCCTACACTTCATCATACTATCCCCATCAGTAGTCACATTTTAGGCTTAATATCAACCAATGTGCCTTGTGAAAGTAGTTGCAAGTAAAGTCGATCACTAAGAAAAAAAGTAAATTCAAAGTTTAATTAATCATAATTAAGTTTAAAAAAATGTAATGAAGTCGAATTATTATTTTTATATAATTCTAATTAAACTGATGTGAGAGTATAGTAAGTAGCTAAGGAATGTATGGCTTGTTCACGTTTTTAGTTTTTTGTAAACTAGAAGAATTAACAGCATAAAAGCATGTGATCATAGGCACCACAAAACAATGTTTTTTTTGTTTTAACTTGCAACATTAACAGGTTGCTCCGAATGCTTGTTTGACTTAGAAAACAGTGCATTTTTCCCAACAGCTGAACGAGTCAAAGCCAGTGCACATGGAGGTTGCCTTTAAGGCATTTGTGTTTGGCTCTTATTTTAATCCATAAGGCATTGCAGTGCTGGCCATTCAAGCGTAAAATACAGTATCATGAATAGTCAAATGCATTGCTCTCCATCGGTGCCTGTTTGAGAATGTGATGAGTAATAATAGCCACGGGCCAACACATGGCCCTAAGGGCCCTCGACTGTAGATATCTGACCCGGTCTTTATTTCTGAGCGGACACAACATACAAACCCACCAACACGCACTGAAGTTCACAAGGTCCCCGTTTGGAAAAACACATAGTCAAGGTTAATGACAGGCCCAGGGCAATGCTCATTGTGGTGGAAAAGGGATGTCTATGAGCCGTTGTAATGTTCTTATGTAACTGGCACTCGGGCGTCGATTTCACCACTGAGCGCTGTTTCGAAACCAGCGCTTGCAGAGTGTTCACTAAAAATATCACTTATGCAAAGACTCCAGATCCCCTTCGTTTTCAGTGGTAGGTGGATGTTGTTACTTCAGTCCTGGCTGTTCACCGGGTGCGGAATAACACGATTTCATTTTCCCAGGACCCATGTGACAGCTGTAGCATTCCCATTATTTCCAATATGAGTCAGCAGCGTGCGCAAACTCAAATAACATCACTCTCGTCAGTTCTGTAGCTGTGGTGCCCTTGCTGAAAGGCAGTGAGATAGATAACAGCGTGATGTGCCTTTGACTGAGCGGCGCTTCACGGTCCCTCTAAGAATGAGGCACTTTGCTGAGTGCAGCTAGCGTTAGCATCAGAGACAGTAGGTAAACAAAGCTTTCACGTTCAGCGCAAACAGAGTGAATTATAGTTGTCTCTGCTGCTGTGGAAAATGAAATATTAATAAGGCAATTTGAAGCAGACTCAAATATTCATTTGTTTACAGTTGTGACACTTCCTGTGTTGTTGCATTTTTAGCTAAAATGCTGTGACTGCTGTGTTTGCACTCCAATAGCTCACGGTAAAGCTTAGTGTAGTGTGTATCCAGTGCTTTTTTTCCAGCGCTGTAGGCACTGTGACATTACAGTGCTGGATTGATTGTTAGTATCTGGCTGTCTGTGGCTATATATTCTTGGGTTTGGTTACCAGGGGTGTTACAAACTCGTGAAGAATTAAAAAAATTCAAAAGTGGACTTTAGTATTTGAATATGTTAAGTAAGATGGCCAATTGTGGATACGCTCAGACAGGCTGCCTTATGAAAACAGAATTTGCAACACACACTCTCATGGGAATATAGTAACTTTTTTTATGATTTGGGGAATTTGTGACTAATTTATATGATCTGCTGAGTGGGTGGACTTTCATGCTTATGTTTTGTTTCTCAAGACTGTATATTTCCATAGGAAACACATCATATAAATTAATGAGAAATCACCCACTCATAAATGTTTTCTCATGAGATTGGGTTGCATTTCTGTTAGCATTTTAGAAGTAAATACACATATAAATAGTATTTATAAATAGTATTTTCACACTTTTTGCATAATTACACAAGATTATGCATAGTGTTCATGGAAAAAAAAACTAAAGAATATTTTACTTTTGTGAAAAGTATTTTTTTCTTCTCATTCCATTCCATTTCTTTCCGAGTTTTATGTCCTTTTAAGTGTTGTTGTGTGATTGTTAAAGTGTTGTTAATACAGTATGTCTTAGGTTATTGTTTTTCCTTTACTGTCTTGCATTGCACAATCTCCATTAATACTGTAGATATAAAGCGAGCTCTGACGTGGCGTAACATTAATAGCCCTGAAAATCTCAGCAGTTTGGAAGGACAAATTGGTCATTTTAAACAAAATCAGGCCGAACCAAAGTTAGTTTCGAGACATTTTGAGAGTTCGAAATAGCTTGCCAAAAATCAGACTTTCTAGACAACAACCATTTGTCATCTCTTTTGTTCAATCGGTGGGGTCAGAGGTGAGTAAAAAAAAAAACGGCGGAGAACTAAAGCAGTGCTTTAGTAGAAACTGAAATTGCAATTCCAATCAAAAGCTACACTCAAAATCTTCTTCAATGTTTCTAAAGCTGCTTGTTTTGAAGCAATCTACTTTATAAGTACTATATAAATAAACATGTCCTAACATCTTTGATATTTGAACTTACCCTATACAAGAAAAGAACTAAAAATAACTTCAGCATGGGTGTATCAAGGCATGATTTAAAATACAGTTTATTTTTAATATCTTTAACCTTGTGAATAAGCAACAGCACCACCAGTGCAGCAATTCCTTTTTGACTTGCTTGCATAAAAAAAAAAAAAAAAATCTTGACTCCAATCCTTATGTTACTCATTCGGGCTCTTGTACGCCCATCAACGTCGTTCTTCTTCTTCAAAGCGTCTTACCCAGCATGTTCCTCTTGAGCCTTGTATGCGCTTACTAGGGTACAGCACTTAAAACGCACAAGCTAAGAATAAAACAGTGCCGATGTGCTCTCCCAGACTCACTCCTGCAGCGTTTAAATGAGTGTAGAGAGTCCGTTGGGAGATTCTTCCACTGGCTTCTTAATTCATCTCATGCACTTCTATCCTGTCCTGAGCACCCAGGGAAAACAAACTAGCAATCCACCCTCCCGGCCCGAAAAAGCCTGAAATACTCTCTCTGTTGACTTGTCAGGGAGTGAAATCTGCTTCAAACACGCATTCTGAAGGAGCATAAACAGTGTTGCACGTGTGGAAACCCAAGGACACTTGGAGGACAATGTCACAATATCTATTTCTTAACTTCAAGCATGATCAACATTAGTTTTTCCCTTTCTGCTTGTCCTTCCGGAGCTTTGTCAGATGCTCTTGTAGAATATGGCATCATTGACAGGGATGAATGGATAGCGCTCTTCCCTTATGAATATTAATGAGATTAAGTTGATGAGACACTGCAGTGCAGATCATAACAGAGCACTGGATGACATGGTCACAGCTGTACGCTAGTTGGACTTGTGTCTTTGAGAAGCTCAGAGATAAACGACACAAGATCACAGATGGCGAGGTCAAGATGATACCTAGCGTGACGTGCTTTAGAAATGAAAAAGAACACAGTATTTTATGATTAATATAACCCTCAGTAATAACTGGCATGCTTTGGAAATGAGATTCTTCTTCTTCTTCTTTTTTTTTTTTTTTTGATGATGAAAAATGATTGAGGAACAAATTTTAATAATAAAACCACCAAGGCTGTGTCATTATCATGAACTATCATGAAACTATCCTGATATTATAACAACCTGATCTCACAGAATTCCGTGAAATAACCACGAACTCTTAATGCACAATTCCGTGTTAGTATCACGTAATG
>JAUCNO010000425.1:4020050-4060628 GCA_032353835.1 Enteromius viviparus
ATGTTTAGACCATATTATTAATCTATTCACAAATCTATTTTATAAATATATATCTGTAGATGTTTATATATATATATATATTTGTGTGTGTGTGTGTGTGTACATATACTGATATTAGCATGCTCACAGATGTTTTGTTGTTTGTTTTTTAGTGATCAGAATCACAGCAGCACGGAGTCCTGTCTCCTCACGCTGATGACCTCTTGGAGCGCTGATATTTACTATCACTAGACTGATATTCTATGGGGATCTAATGTTAAAGAGTGTAAAAAATTTATTTCTGTGCCAAATATAATCCTCGTGGGTGGGTAAAAGTTTTGGAAAGATTCAACATGCTTCATTCAGCAGCGCTGCACAAAACTTGCTTGAGTTAAATGAATTGTTTCGGTTAAAATATAACCTTGTTAAGCTTTCCAGTGAACCCAGTTTGAAAAAGAATTTGCAATTACTTGACATTGAAAGACGAAGCGGTCCCAGCAATAAAAGATCCTGTCATTGTGATGGCCGCTTTTGAAGCACTGCCTTATACAGCTTCAAAACTTTTGTGATTCATTTATTTAAAAAAACTGGTTCAGAGTAGGCAGCCATTGCTGCGGCACCCAGGGAGCAGCTGGGGGAACGGTGCCTTGCTCAATAGTCTCACCTCAATGGTGGTATTGAAGGTGGAGAGAGCACTGGATTTGTGTTATTCACTAACCCCACCCACAATCCCTGCCAGACCAGGGACTCAAACCCACAACCTTTGGGTTACAAGCCCAACTCCCTATCCATTAGGCCACACCTGCCCGACACAGACAGTCTCCAGACCAATTCGTACGAGATCCCAAATTCATACTCAAACTCATACACTTTTATACGATTTGTCTGTGATAGGTAGGTTTAGGGGCGGGGTTAGGTTTAGGTCATTCGTACAAATTCATAAAAATTGGTAACTTGTAAAATACATACGATTTTGAAGAAATCAAGGTAGTACGACTTTGTATGAATTAGCCAACTCGTAAAATATGTACAAATTGCAGTGAGATCAGGCTGGAAATCACACACATTTCCACGTTTTGTTAGTAATTGGTTCTCAAGTGCTTGTGACTCTTTAGCACTGCCCACAACATGCATCCAGGAGCTCGGCTGTTTTTAGAAAGAATCGTAAAGCTGTATATTTATTTTACAAATATGATAAAACTAAAGACTCTGAGATGTGAGGATATGACTTTGAACTGTAAACAGAACACATTTGACGACAAAAAATGTTTTGCATAAATTAAAAGTGTAAATTATGATAGTTATTCATATTATATATCCTGCTGTGTATTGCTTATTAAGCTATTGTGTTAAAAAGCAGAAATAAATCAGTACATCAAAAGTGGACATGTAAAAATGAGAATTGGACATTAAAATAAATGTGACCACAAATGTTTCTCATAATAAGGTTGAGAGATTTTAATCTCCAATCATTAGTGTTGCAATACTGTTGTTAGAGTCAGTTTGCCAAAAATCTAGCATTCAGTCTGTCTGGAGTTATACCAGTCCGTGTGTTGTTGTGTCTGATATAAGGTAAGCAGAGCAATTCACTGTAATACATTCACTTCCGGTCTGTGTTGCTGCTTCAACAATTAAAAAGGGATTAGACATCTTTCCTGTTAGCTCCTTATGTGTTCAAAACGTAATGAAGAAAGAAATGCCATGTTCATAGGTAAAATCCTGACAGTTTTCTTACTTATTACATTCAGAATGGGTGGCCTAATCTTTTGATTCGTCTTCACACAGCTAAGGGAGCCATTGCATCTCGTAAGTAATAGATTCTCTATTGATTTTTGAAAAATATTACTGTTTGCTGTTTTCATGTCTGAGTGCACAAGTGTGGAGGTGAAGAACCAACTAGAGACAAAAATACTGATAAAGAGATATAAATAGGAGGAAATAGTTGGAAAATGAAGTCAGATGAATTTGATGGGGGAATCTTCACAGCGTGACCCTAATCGTAAGTTGGATATTTTCTGCTTATCTTACCAAAACAGTAGCACAACAACAAGCATCTGGAACATGTCCTCATTCCATGACTTAATATGCACCTTATTTATCGCTCCTTGCTTTGTGTCCTTAATCCCGAGCTGCGGCAGGAACGGCACTTCCACAAAGGCAGTGAGATGTGAGTCTTAAGTTATTAATTATGAAATCCCTGCAAAATAAGTACCAGGTTTGCCTCTGGCTATGTTCTTGACGTGATACAATTTAAGTAGAGAAAGATATGGGAATACATTTTAACAGCCTTGAGAGATGGAACACTGTTCAGTAGAACCAAAAATGGACGGAATATGTACATTCCCTGCAAATTCTGGTAATAAAGAATTTCTTTCCAGATAGCAGTGAATAACTGTCAGTAAATATGCAGGTCTGTCAGTTTTACTTATCTACCAGCAGACCTACCAACCCACTAAAAGAAAATGAAGCCTATTGATATATATATATTTATTTATATATTTATATATAGATATAAAGATATATAAACACCTGCAAGCAAAACCCTAATGGATTTGTGAATTAAAGAATAGCAGGTCTATTCTATAGTAAAATCATAGATATGTTTTATTAAACTACTAATATAATGCTTAAGAGAGCAGAGTATAATATAAATAAACATACCACCATTCATTGGATAATATGCTCCTGGTAGAGAAATACTACAATACGATTTCAGCTCTACTACAATCTAATGTAGAACACCGCAACAACAAATAATGTAAAAGCTGGATTAGACAGCACTTGTGAGCGAAGGATTGACCCCCGTGGACCCCAGTTTAAACTCAGTCTTTGATTATATTGAATGTCAGGAGATGTGACAGAAAATCTGTGACAGGAACATGGGCTACATATACTGATGATGATCAACAAATGCGAGACACTATATCTTTTTTGGAGGGTGTCAAAGGTGCTCAGTGTTGATCCTCCCTTCTGAAGGACATGAACTTTACGGTTTTCTAAATCCATCTGTAATCCACATCACACCACTGCAGAAAAGATGTCTCTTACCTCGCTTCAACCCATATATAATAATTCAGACCAAATCTTTCCTTCCAAAGCTCTTCTTTGTCTTTATATATATATATATATATATATATATATATATATATATAAATATTAAAATTATAAATAAAATAATCAAACAAATGCAATTAATATTGTCCACATTTTTTTAGTAATGTAGTAGCTTAAAAAAGTTATATATATAAAGCCATACATGTTTAGAACAACACAAGGGTGAGTGAGTATTGACTCATGAAGTTTCACTTTTAAGTGAACTACAGCTTAAATCTCACTGACTGTTTGTTGCAGGTGTATTTTTAGCACACTCACACAAATAGCACTTCCAAAATCCATGTCTGAGTAATAATCATACAAATGTCATTATTTTCAGTAGCCACGACAATTTAGTCAACGCCAACTAGCTCCTCAAACATGGCCCTGTTTCACAGACCGTCTGGACCTTTGTGTCTGACAGTAACATGAAAATCATCTGTAGATTTCTGCAAATTAGCATATGTTTGAGAGAGGATCTGTCATTTAATTTGAGTGTTGTAAGTGATGCTGCTCTCAGCTGACCTTGTGTGCTCAAGTCACACCGCAACTGAATGGCGTCGATTTGGCAGTGTTTTCAGTCAGGTCTGAGAGGCGCATATGGCAGATTGATCTAGCAAAGCTCTGGGCTGTTTAAAGGGTTCATATCAAATGGACACAAGCACTGTTGCATGTGAGCAGCATGAGGACAATAGCATGTGCTTGTGAAGTGGATGGATTTTACTTTTTATTAGTTGCAAATTTACCAATGTGAATTTTGCAGATTAGTCTGTAACTATGTAGAAGTGTTAACATATATATTCAAATATCTCATTCAAGATAAAACGAATGATTCTTCAATGTCAGATTTTTCCTAATACACTGCATTAATAGAATACTATGCTATACCTACATTCTGTTTAATGTTACTACTGTATGTTTAAAAGTAGTATATTAATGGATGTAGTAGTATTAAGTAGTATGCATGGAACAATATGAATTTTAATGAGCAGTGTGTTTAATACAGTTTTTATACAGTAATACTGTATATACTTTTTTCAATATAGCTTTTTTTTTAATTCTGTGTTGCATTGTGGGATGCAATATTCAATGCAGTGTCAAGTGTTATATAATCCTGGTTTTTAATGCATGAAGAAAATTGCAGCCTATATACTTATTAAATGGGTAAGAAAATCGATAAATAATCGGTACCATCATGCTTTTCTGAACATGTCTGATAAACAACAGGACTTGTTTAGTCAGTTGTTTAAAATAGTCTTCCAACAGCTGCTCAATATTGCTGGTATGCTGCCATCTGTTGGCCATCTTGTTATTAAACATCATCATATCCACACAGGCCCCATTGCCCAAAGCTTTTTTCCCCCTCTTGATGACTCATACTGACATGCACAGTGCAAGAAATCTGATTAAGTCATCTTCCCCAAGACAAGCTGTAGTGTATGTAGCAGCTAAAACGGTCTTTCCCAAAACAGAGTGTCATGAAGACTAATTTTTCCGATGAATTTACAATTCCTCAAGAGCACTGACTCAGAATTGCCTTACACTGGCATATCTCCTCTAGTTTAACCTCAAAGCTAAGCAGCACGCCAGAAAATGTCTTCCAGCTAGGAGCCGTAGAGGAATTAGCCATTTCTGTTTTTGTTAGCTGAGGCTGTTCCATCTTTATGGCACATGAAACATGTTGTGTGTCATTCTGCATACCTTGGCCTGTGCAAGATGTTGCATTGTTCGCTCACCGAGCTGGTCTGCGCATTTGTGTTACATAAGCTAAATAGATGTGTGCTTCTGTCTCCCCCAGTGCCCTTCCCGCAAGAGGCAGACACATTCAGTGGCAGCTGCATTGATTTGAAGTGCCACGGGCAGCTGGGGGATCACAACGAGTTCAGGAGCTGTATGGGAACATGGGGAAAGAAGACATCTTGGGCAAACCTGCTGCTTTCCTTTCCTTAAACAACTGGACTCTGTGGCAAAATATGCTGAGTTAGATTTTGATTAAAGTTGTCTTCTGTCACTGTTTTTTTTGTGTTCTTATACTGTTCTTGTTGGTTTTAAAATATTTATGCGGGGGTTGGTGGTTTACGATTCCTTTTTAGTTGAGTGAGCACGGTCTTAATGGAAGCTCAAACTCGTGGGAAGAGCTAATTTCAGCTAATTTATGGGTATGCTTATGCAAATGTTTTTGGTTTGGACAATCCTTTTTATCGTATTTACTTTTTTACCTCTTTAACTTCCTAGAATGTGAAAATTTACACAGACCGAAAAAAGGAAACAGGGTCTTCATTGGCAGTAAAGAGCAAATGCAGATAATGTCACACAGTTTTGGAAAGGTTACTTTGGAAATGTAATAGGTTATGGATTACAGATTACCCTATTTCAAATATAATAAGTGGTGTAACTAGGAAAACACTTACATCTAACAATGCCGTGAAGAAAAAAAATCATCTTTAAAAATAAAGCACATACATGAACTCAAATAAAAAATAATACAGTTATCCATCAAGTATGTATTCTATTCTGTGTCCTAAACTCCAACATTGGTGTCTCATATTTTAAAGCCATGCAGTTTCTGAAAGAAATCTATTGAATCTGGAAGTGTGTGCATTTATTGGTTTAACCATAGGCATACTTATGAGGACCAAATGTCCTCACTTATATTGAAAGATCATGACAACCCACTAGTGCAGACATTTTAATGACTCTAACTAGTTAAATATGTTGTTGTTGTTGTTTTAAATTAGTGTTCTGTATGTTTTGTGAGGGGTAGGGTTGGGTCAACTGAAATAAAATTAATGGAAGTTTATGCAATGTCCTCACAAAGATAATAGCAAACAAAATTGTGTGTGTGTGTGTGTGTTTGTGCGTTCTTGTTTATGCTACATCGTGAGGACCAAATGTCCCCACAAGGTTAGTTAAACCTGACATTTTTGGCAGGACAAAAAAAAAGTTAACAATGTTTATCTTAAAAGTGTAACAATGCAAACAGGTTTTCGGTAGGGGGGAGGTCTAGGGTTAGGGGATAAAAAAATATTGTTTGTTAATTATAAAAGCAATAGAAGTCAATGGAAAGTCCCCACAATTTAAAAGACAAATAAAAATATGTGTAAAGATATTCAGCTGTAACACCCTTTGTAATCGTTAACATTTTCATAAGTAACTGTTTATTTTGTGTACTTTTATTTTGTAATTAAATTA
The DNA here is from genome assembly GCA_032353835.1 of Enteromius viviparus. NCBI lineage: Eukaryota > Metazoa > Chordata > Actinopteri > Cypriniformes > Cyprinidae > Enteromius > Enteromius viviparus. The sequence continues at coordinate 4,026,315 of JAUCNO010000425.1, forward strand.
GAATATATCTGTTACATATCTAGTTACTCCACAACACTGATGGCCGGTAATATTAAGGGTTGGAATGCGTGATGAGAATAGCAAAAGATCATGAAATCCATGTACCCTTAACCATGTGATGTGTAGTCAGTCTTCAAGCAGAAAGAACTTGATGGATGTTTTGAAGTGATTCCAGTCCACATTCTCACTTGTGTTGGAGACTGGAAAAAAACCATACCACGTTGGTTTCATCTGCCAAAGGACAACTGGCTTCCCGACTGGGGCTGGTTTTTCCCTAAGGATTTTTTTTTTCCCAATTCTGTCACGGAATGGGGTTTGGCTTGCTTAGATTTGGACACAATTTTAGGCTATATTATCGACTCGATTCCACAGAGGACATTGGAAGACAAGTTAACTGAGCTGGATGATACCAACATCGCTGAATCAATGATAAACTTCCTTTAACTGAAATATTAACTACCTATTACCTATTAACTCATTGTTGCTGTCTTTTTAGAGTTGTTTTAGAGCAGAATTAAATTTTGTTTGCATCATTGACACACTACTTTCCTGTTTAACAGTGTAAATCTGCTTTGACATAATCTGTATTGCATAAAGAATATAAAGAATAAAGAATATACATGAAATTGACTAGAGATAATCACTGGAGTTCACTACTGGAGATCAGAAGAACAGGTAAGCACTTCAATTTGAATAAACAAAACCAGGCAATAAGAAGAGATGAGATGTGTGCTGATAAGTGATGAGGGGCTCTCTGCCTGCCCGACCTTCCGCCTGTTTACCGATCTGATTATTGCCTGCTGTACATTGTCAACCCAGTCTCACGGTATTTATTCATGGCAGGGATACGTTTATTTTGTTTTTTTTTCGTAAGTCCAGCATGTTTTTTAAACTAAGATGCATTCAATTAAAATACATTAGTTTAAAAAACGTGCTGGACTTATGAAAATACTTAAATAAACGTGTCCCTGGCACAAATAAATAGCTTTAATTAAATAACGTGACTAAATCACAAACTGCTGTAAGACACTGTACTGTTTGCCACGTTATAGACCATTGCCTGCCTGACAATTAATAAAAGCATGCAGATGGATCCGACTGCCTCTGATTCATTGTTACAGAAGACTTCGCCATCACAGGATCCAGCGGCCATTTACCAACTCGTCACTGGGAGGGCTTTGGAATGGGCAACAGCCATTTTGGAGGGCCGTCAGATGTCCCTTTCCACCTATTACCATTTCCTTCATCAGTTCCGAGAGATCTTTGACCACACGGCAAGAGGTAAAGAACCCAGAGAGGAATTGTTACTGCTGAGGCAAGGAACTTCCACCGACACTGACTACACCTTGACTTTTCATACTCTGGATGTACAAACCAGATGGGACATGAAGCCTCTCAAATTGATGTATTGTCGGGGCCTCAACAATGACCTACAGGCGGAATTGGCCTGCTGGGTTGAGGGGAAGTCACTCAAGCAATTTATGGAACTGACGATAGATAACTCAGGAAGAGTTCAGGCCGTAACTGAGGAACTGGATCTCTAGTCGAGTACCTGCGACTATTCACCATCTCATCACCCAACCATCCCATTATCCTGGGCCTTCCGTGGCTGGAAAAACACAACCCCGTCATTTCCTGGACAAACAAACAAATTCTACAATGTTCTCCACAATGTCATACCCGTTGTCTACAAAAAGCCACACATACTCCTCACCCTGCCAAGATAGATAACCCAATGCCACAACCTGCTGATTCACTACATTTTACTTATCATGACCTTCGAGAGGCCTTCAGTAAAGAAAAGGCCACCCAGCTGCTTCCCCACCTATCCTAGGATTGCTCCATCGATTTATAGCCAGGAACCCAGCCCAACAAGGGGTGTGTGATCCCTCTATCGCAACCAGAGACAGAATCAATGAAACAATACATTGAGGAGGAGCTTACCACCTAAATCTGCCATCTAAATCTGCATCACCTGCCTCAACTGGATTCTTCTTTGTAAAGAAGAAGGATGGCAGCCTAAGGCCGTGCATCAATTACTACAGCATCAATGACATTACGGTGAAGGATCGCTAGCCCCAACCACTGGTACCCTCTCCTCTAAAACTGCTACACTCATCCAAGTACTTCACCAAACTAGACCTCAGGAGTGCTTACATTCTGATTCGGATAAAAGAGGGTGATGAGTGGAAAACTGCCTTCTCAACCACAACCGGGCACTATGAGTACCTCGTCATGCCTTTTGGATTATAAAACAGCCCTTCCATCTTTCAAGCCTTCGTTAATGAGATCTTCAGGGACATGCTGCATCATCGCTTACATCGCTTACATCGACGATATACTGATTTATTCAGAGGACATGGAAACACACATCAAACAGGTCAGAGCAGTACTCCAACGTTTCATTGATTATAAACTGTATGCGAAACTCCCTAAATGTGAGTTCTATCAAACCAAGATCTCTTTCTTAGGATATGTAATCAGTGCTGAGGGGGTTACAATGGACGATCAAAAAGTATCCTCAGTAATCAACTGGCCCAAACCTCATACTGTCAAGGAACTGCAACGATTTCTGGGATTTGCTAACTTCTATAGAAGGTTCATTGGAAACTTCAGCCAGGTCGCCGCCCCTCTGATGTCTATAACCCGGAAGGGAGTCAAAACGCTCCATTGGACCTCTTGAAAGATGAAAGAGGAAAACTTGAAAGATCAGTTTACCTGATCCTAAACATGAGTTTGTGGTGGAGGTGGATGCTTTTAATAGTGGAGTAGGTGCCGTTCTGTCCCAGCACAATTGAAGTCCCCATCCGCAAACTAACCTCAGCAGAGCACTACTACAATGTCGAGGACAAAAAAATTATTAGCTCTAAAGGAAGCCTTAGAGGACTGGCGACACTGGTTAGAGGGAGCCAAAGTCCCCTTCCTAGTACTCACGTATCATCGCAACTTGGAGTTTATCCATTCTGCCAAATGACTGAACTCTCGTCTGGCAAAATGGTCACTGTTCTTTGCAAGATTTGATTTTAAGATTACTTACCGACCTGGTTTCAAGAATGGGAAGGCAGATGTGCACTTACGCCTTTATGACACCTAACTGCAAGCTACTACACCAGAACCCTTCCTTTCTCTGTCTCTCATCATTGCCCCCATCCATTGGGATATCATGACGGAAATCAAGGAAGCTCAGACCATGGATCCCACACCATCTGACTGTGCTCATGACCATTAGTACGTTCCTGAGACCCTCCGTTCTCGTTTGCTCCATTGGATCCATGAAACATCCAGTGCAGGTCATCCAGGGACCACCATCAGTCTAGAGTTAACCTCAAACCGCTTCTGGTGGTCCTCTCTTCACCGGGACGTTATCCAGTTCATAAAACAATGCAAAACCTCCTATCAAAGACCCGCAGGAACCTTTGCCCGAACACTAACTTTCCTAGCCAGACTCATTAGACCCACATACAGACCATGTACCTAGACTTATCAGCACTACAGGTGTAGCTTGTTATCTGCTCTTTATAAGCCGAGGATTTGTGCTAGAATACCGCAATGTCTTGTTCTGCCTCTGCAACATTTCTAAGCGTAATTTTTTGTTGTGGATTATTGTGTATCACCTGGACTGTTTAATCTCTGTATGATTCTCGCTGCCTGCACCGACCTTCCATCTGTTTACCGATCTGATTATAGCCTGCTCTACATTGTACTGTTTGCCACATTATCGACCATTGCCAGCCTGACAACGAATAAAAGCCTGCAGATGGATCCGACTGCCTCTGACTTTTTGTTACACAAGGGCACTGTAAAGTGTTATCCTTATTTTTTTGCAATAAAATTGTGTAACTCAATTGCGTAATGTGTCTACACTGGATTTAACAGTTGTTGCATGACAACAGCTTAAGCCAAATATTAATCCAAACCCAAGTACATGTAGTTAATAAATATTACAAAGTACTTAAATGTGTAATTACACTGTAACAAAAACCTTAAAATAAAGTGTAACCATTAATGATTATAAAGGGGGTTACATCTGAATATTTTCACACACATACACACACTTGCATTGATGGTTTAAGGAGACTCTTCATAGGTGTAATGGTTTTTAAATGCTGTAAAAACTGTATTTTCTATTATCCTACACCAACCCTACACCTAAACCTACCCCTTACAGAAAATGTAGTGCTAAATGTTCCCGTGTAGGTACATCCTGATGATAATTGAACTTTCCTTTACTGTAGGTGCAGAAGATCAGTGGAACGGATGGATGGTGACCACACACCTAGTCGCCAGTGGTAGATTTACAGATAAACCTTTAACATTTGACACAGGAAACACCAAAGAGGAAAGATATGTTGGAGAACATGTCAGCAGTCTAATTCGAATAAACGAGACCAGACAATGAGAAGAGATGAGGTGTGTTCTTAAGTAGCGATGCTGATGAGTGAATCAGATGAGGTGCAGGTGTGGCTCGGGTGAGTGTGTGGGGTGTGATTGGATAGACTCAGAGCCTGGCTGATCCGTGATATTTCCTTACTTCTCGTGTACTTATTTATTATAAGGTGAGGCTTTTATAAAAATGCTATTTTCTAATTAGTAAGAGAAGGGTTGCTATAACTAGTAGCAAGGGGATTTGGACAAATTAAGAGCAAGGCGAACAAGGCCACTTAAAAGTTAAAATAATTCACCCCCCAAAAAAAATTTGAACCTAAATAACTGACTTCTGGCAACAGCCACATGCACATCCATAAGAGCATTGAGTCCCGGCTTCTTGGCTGACCTTTGACTCGACATATGATGCAGCTTACTGTACATCCATCATACAGAGTATAGGTTTTTTGACGCATTGCTATAATATATTTATATATATATTTATAATATATATATTGCTGTAATATAAACCTAGGATGGCTTAGGGGGGACTAAAATATGGTGTCATTTTAATTTTTGGGTGTTTCTTTAAGCTGGGTGTACACAGTGTGATTTTTATGATGTCGTATGAAATGTATTTCCTATTGGGAGGAATCGTTGATTATGTCAAGCCGAAAATTGTGCAGTGTTTTTAGGACGGTTTACGAGCCGAAACGTCTCTTGAGTTTCTGATAATTTTTAAGCCCTAAATACACTACACACTTAATTATTAATAATGAATTAACAGTTAAGTAAGGAAGTTGTCATGTTTAAATGCCCAAGAAATTTAAAGATCATCCATGATAATTCAAGAATTCATTAATTTATAACAGTTGTTTAAAATAAAATGCAGGTGTGTGCATTAACATGTTACTCACCGTGTAAGAAAAATGCATTTTAACTAATAATAATGAAATACAAAATATAGTAGCCTATTTTTTTACAACAATAAACACCCACATTAAGCAAAAAATGTTGAGCAGGAATGCAAAAGATATCATACAAGGGAATACCACAAGGAAGTACACACACCCAGTCATTTTGATTTGTATCTTACAGTACATCGGTGTTGTTCTCCATGTAACCAGCAGAGGAGGTCTAAATCAAGAGAAGAATAGAAGGAACAACATGAAACATGTACAACATGTTCCTGACCCAAGTACAGTCATCACCATTAATGTGGGGATAGAATATGTCAAATCACATTCAGGCTAAATCTGGAACATTCTGTACACATAGCGTCCACAGTTTATTTTTTGGGGGCTTAGTTTACATAACATAAAAGAGATTAATGAAATGTTTGATTCAATTATTTTGTGAGTGGTAATTACTGTATTATGAGAGCTTTGACGACTTAATCTGGGAATGTAGGAAATCATGACTTTAATAATCCCCATCTTTAATTTTATAGGAAACGGTTTAAAGTAAGACTAGCACCATTATCCTCTCTACTTTTTTTCCCTTTCTTTCTTTCTGCAATGAAGCATGTATAAAAAGAACAACAGTGCTTTTCTAAATGGGCCCCTTTTTACCTAATGGAAACAATGAAATACTATTATTATTTTTTCACACAAATGCAATTTTAGAATTTGACTTCTGAAAACAAATAAATACATCAATCAATCAATAATAATAATGATTTAACCAATTAATTAATGTAGTAGCATTTTTATTTTATATATGGCATTATATGTATATTTACTATATATACAGTAAGTTTACATATAATCCCACCAAGTCCATCCCCTTTAATATCAAGGATATATACAGTAAAAAAAAAGAACCTTAAGAAAAGAAAACTTTGAAACTTTGATTTGACCTCTCAGACCACAAACAAAACTTGAGAGTAAAATCTGGACATTGGTCTTTCTGAATGTTCAAATGAGAAATAAAGAATAAAACAGACTGCATTTACTGATAGACACCAGGTATTTAAACAAGTTCTGAACAACTTGACAGCTTTGTGAGTTTAGCTTCCGAGAGTGTTTTACACCACAGGAACAGGATCAGGCAAATTGCCCAGATTCACTGCACTCTCGTAAGTGGCTCAAAGTCGACAATATAAAACACACCCGCGAACACTTTAGCGGCTCTGTGTTTGATTAGCACGACTGGGTTCGTGTTTTGATTAAAGGAAGCTCATGAGTAAAGTGCTGACCATAAACGATTTCCTCATTGCATCAAAGTCACACGGAAGTAGTAAAACAGGCCCTCGAACGTCCCCATTTATAGAGCCACAACTTAATGAACAAGTCATAACAAGGTAGTAAAGAGGTAAAACTAACATTTTATCATATCTTTTAATGATAAAATTCTTACTGCATATCAGTTTTATCAAATAATTATTTAACCAATGACTATATACTTAGAAAATATATACATTGTTCGTATTTTAGATATCATCTAATTAGTATTCTCAAACTGCCAATATGCATTACATAGTGTTTCATGAAAATTAATATAAAGCATCCTTGCAGGAAGTTGCTTTACTTTGTTGACATTTTTTTTTATAAATAATACAATTCATATTCAGATTAAATTCATTGTGCAATAATGTATTGATAGTTTAGAAAGGAGCATTCCTGGGAACCACCTGGGTATTTCCCTGGATTATTTAAAAATAAGAACTTAAATAAGAAGGTTAATAAATGAGACGTAGATTGTAAAGTTTTACCTGCTTTAAAAGAAAGTGGAAGTCCACTTAAACGAAATTAAGAATTTAAATGCAATTGTGAAAACTCTTTAAATGTTCTCAAACATTAACCAAAAAACATTAATTTAATAAACAACTTTAACAAACAAATGCTACTGTGCTTGCTTGCCAATTACTGTACATCTCAGATTTCAGCGAAGTAGAATTATAGCATAAATATATATAAAAAGGTGGCCAGAAAAATAAACTTTTAGTTACAAATGACAAATTTCACAGACATCTTTGCATAATCGTATTTACTGTCAAATTCTGAAATTTCTCAGTGTGAACATAACGATGTATATCATATACAATCATTCACCTTGACATTTAATTTGTTTTGAAAAAGACCTCTTTAAAAATATTGTCCATCAAAAAGCAATTAAAGTAAAAACAATATGTAATGATTCTTTTCAGAACACTTTCTTATAGGATAAAAATCCATCAACATTAAATGCAGTGGAATTTAAACTCAACATTTTGTACACAAAATAATTAGTTTACAATATATTACATAAAGAAGTATGACACAAATATACACAAAAGAGTTGGCAACAGTGTTATCCATCCACACTGTTAAATTTTATCTTTCAGTCAGTAGAAAGTAAGGTGAAATGTCCCATTTTTTATTTCATGTATTTTAAGACATGAGTGAAGGAACGTTATTGAAATATTGATTTTTTTTTTCTTTCTCGGATTTGGACACCCAAAGTTTGTAAACATTGTCTTTCTGTACATCCACAGTTCAGTATTTGTCCGTACCGTAGTACTTCTTCTCAAGCGAGGTGATACATGCTGTACCCTAAAGGTGTTCCATAGAGTCCCACTGGAGCAACAGGCAATAAAGGCCTCTGGTAGGGATACGACTGGCCATATAGTGAGATGGCCGAATGAAGTTGGGTTCCAAGAGGAAGAGGCAAACTGAAATTGGGGTGGAGGGCAGGTTTGGCAGTCAGTTTGAGCTTTTCCAGCTCGGCCTCTTGCAAACGCTTGGCCTTGGCCCGTCGGTTCTGAAACCAGATCTTCACCTGGGTCTCTGTGAGGGTGAGGGAGCTGGAGAATTCTGCTCGCTCTGCAATAGACAGGTACTGTTTCTGTCTAAACTTTCGCTCCAAAGCCAGGAGCTGTGAGGTGGTGAATGGTGTACGGGGTTTGCGGTTGGTCTTGTGCTTGCGGAGAGGACAGGGACTTACCTGGTCTGTGGTGGGAAAAGAAGGTTTAGTTTAGATATTAGTCTAGCAAAATGTTTTTGTTAATTTGAGGTTTGTCAAAAATACATTTTAGAAACTAATTTAATTATAATACAGTGTTTTCATAGTTTGAATAAAATAAGACGCATTATGCAAAAATACAAACTTTAAGCACATGAATGTGTTTTACTTCATTTTTTAGTTAGTTAATTATCAAAAATATTTATGATGAATGCAAAATTTGGGGAAACGTCAAATTAAATAAATCTATAAAAATAAGTTTGTTATATTTAGTAAATGCATTAAGATATTGTCATCTACTGTAGGCTACATGTTCCACTTAACTACAAAGTAAAAAAAAAAAAAAAAAAGCAAAATTAGGAAAAGTGTCTATATAATGTTTGACTTTTTACTAGTGTTATGTTCTTTAGTAAATCTGAGTTCTCCTAAATAAAACACAAAACTGCTTACGTTTTTAGAGCAGTGGGCCCTCGTGTCTCTAGTTTCCATCAAATGCATACTTTCACAGTCTATTAAGCATGTTTTTATTTTAGTTGCAAATTCCCTAACACTACGTATAAAGGGAAAATCATGTCGACAATGTATAAATTACGTAGATAGCATGGCCACTTTTTACTTCTCTTATAAGTTTCAATAAAATGAGCCAAATTGGCCGTTTTAGAAAAGATCATTTTTATGACGATTACAGACCCTGTCGTGATTTATATCATATAATTTAAAGCGGTCACAGTTCGTTTAGAAAATGAAATTGCTTACGTGTTTGAGCGAATCTAGAGTTCATAACCCATGGTGTACAGTCATCCGGCTCAGGGGACTCCGATTTGACGGGTGAGGTCTGCAAAAAGTGCTTTTGTATTCCAGCCGAGCCACAAGAATCCCTGACCTCAGTCTTAGCAAACTGGCTGGATACATCCTCCTCGCGCCGTCTTTCAAAGTCTTTACTGGTTTTATGGCAAGATATAAGAGACTCCACGCTGAATGGGTGGCTTGACACATGGGTTTTGCGCTGCTCCATGTCCCGAACTCCGTCTGATTCCTTCAAGCTCGCGGACGCGGACATCCTCCTCGCGACAAGCGTCTGGACGCACGAAACTTCAAAGTCACTCTGACGTCTCATGCAAAAAGCATGAAGCCTTTGATGCCTTCAAGCACGCGGCCACAACAGAACTTTCAGCCAATCAGAGCGCTGCCAAATTAAGGCGCTCTCTGCCGAGACGGTAGAACTTTCGTCCAATGAGAACGCTGCTGAATTGTGCAGCGCGGTCTATTGCTCGTGATTGGCTTACTGAGTTTGCAAGAGAATGTCCATCATTATGATTGACAAAATGACAGCGACAGATTTAGCGAAAGATTCTGGAATTTTGGTAAGTAAAGCTATGGATTCACAGGAAAGAAAGAAAACAATGTATAGTAGAGAGTGAGTTTGTAGATACATGGTGACGTGGATGCTAAAACACCCATTAAACTATTTGAATTCGTTGTTTGCAGTTCTGTAAGTTGACATATTTCACCGAACATAAGTCAATTCCAGTTTGTTTCCCAGAATTCTTAATAAAGCAGATACAGAGTTTGTTAGACAGATGTTTGTATTAACCAAATTATGCTCTTTTATCAGATCATCACCATAAATGTGGCATTTGGAAACAGTTATCTTTAAAAAAAAAATGTCCCAAGCATTTTGCTTCATTGTCTTCAGTTCTGCTTCCAGCTAATACCTTACGTTGCCCATTTATTTCTTTACTTTTGATGGAGTACTATATTCTGCGGCCTACAAATAGTAAAATATGACAGAATGATCAAGACGAAGACAAGAAAATCAGCTTGAGGCATTGCAATGCAATTTATCATTACTTTCCAAGCTATTAATTAAAGTGTTATTATTTGCTTTAAAAAGTTATTTTGCCATTTGCTGCCTGCTACTTCTTTTGCACGCCATCTAATCTCTTTGAAAAAAAAGCATTTGTTCCTGGCAACGACAGTAAACTGCCAAAAAAAGCATCAGGGTGTTTACTCTTCAAACATGAGAGTTATCGCAAATTATCGCTCTGAGAGAAAAAAGGAAATGTATTTATCATGAAACTTATGTCTTGTGGACACCGAAGCTGAGAAACTGTACGGTAATAAGGTGTTTAACAGAGACAGATTGCTTTTGGTATCGTCGTAGATGGGGGATTTGTTTGTAACCATGAGACTTGGTATTTGGGCAATCACACTTAAAATAAATATCACCCTTCTTCTCCTGTAATGAATAGCTGGAGCAGCAATCAGCTGCTCGTTGGACTGGTCTGTATGTGTGTTTGCATGTGCACTAATGCTGCAGGGTGAGATTCTGCTAGCTTGTTGTTCCCAGGAGCCTCAGCGCGTTTATTAAGCAGGGTGATTTCACAGACAATCTGAGGTTTGTGAAGGCGCCAGTGAGCGGGGAGATGAAAGGCGCCTCTCCTCGGGGGAGAAACTGTGGCAGTTTAGCGGCTCCACTCAGGAGGAGTCGCCTCCCTGTACACACATACACACACACACGCAAACACACACGCATGCACACACTCAGCCGTCACGCCCCTGCCCTTAGGCACCTTGTCGAGCACAATCCAACTCTTTGCCTAGATGGACTGAGAAAGACTGCTGAACTGTAGTGATAGATGAGAAGGACATATATTCGCAGTTGAGGATCATAGGAGCTGACAGGAGACATATGAGAAATACTCACCGTGAGAGAGAAAAGAAAAAGCAATGTTATGCCTTAAATATAGCGTTCAAAAGAGATGCAGGAAAACTACCCTTAAGGATAAGCCTTTCTGAAATTGACCAACACATCCGCTTTCCTTCCCCTCTGATCTCTTTGACCTTTGTAAATAAACGGAGGCAGGTTTTCCAGAGAGTGCAGAACATTTTTAAAAAGAGTGCTCCTGGTTTTTCTGGTATGTTTGGACACACCTTGAGTATTGTAATTATGGGCTCAGCTTTGCAGTGCAGGAATGCTTGTGTAGCTATTTAAATTTCTCCAATCTAACAAACTGTTTACACATCTATTTACCCAGCTTTACACAAGCTACGATCCACCAAATCAAACTTGCGCCTGGCCATATCATTTCTCAAACGGTCTTTACTCAATATGGATTTCTGTCAACTGAGCATGACAGAGATTGGCAGATGTTATCTACCTCTGGCGAACATCAAATATGATAGTCTGTCAACTTTGCATCGCTAATGTTCCGTTTAAACCAAATGCTCTTAAGACAAGTGAGGGGTAGAGTGAGAAGGTGCAATGCTATGCGAATCTTGGTTGAGGAGAGCAACTTATATGTATTGTCTTTGAACTCAGATAACGCAGAGAATAAGGGATCACAAGACTTGTCTCACTAATTACACTGCATGACAAGACTTGGCACAGGTGACAGCAACTGTCATCGCTTTGTTTTTATTAGTACCTTATTAGGCTTCCGGAGCCTTCTCTTAGAGCAAACATTTGCTGTAATGAGAGAAAATTGCTACCCACCAAAGGAGGATGGCGCCAGCTTCAATTAGCTCAAGGGAGGAAGGTATTACTTAGAGGCAAATAAATTATCATGTAATATAAAAAATGATTCACTCAACACATGATAGGTTCCCTGTTGTGCAAGTCTACCTTTTTGTTGAAAATTACCTGCTGACTAACTTTTTTTTTTTTAAGAAGTGAAAAAAAAGTAGTATGTTATGTTATGGTTTTTGCCTCTGGCTTGTTCACTTCGGGGTCACAGACATATTTTAAAGCGTAACTTCTTAAGGTAGCTTTATTTGAAAGTTAAATCATTATGATTTTGAAATAAATGCATATATTGCATCGATTGACGTTATATTGACATTTTACATTTCTAATTTGAATGTATAGGGGAAAAAATACACTAAATAGGACAAGCAGCTTGGAATATAAATGGCTGGATTTTTTTTTTATCAAGGCGATACATGGTAATAATATGTTGCTCCGCACTGATTGTTAACGAAAGCAAAGTATTGCATTAAAAGACTTTCAAATCCTCATAAAACGAAAAAAAAAAAAAAAACTCCTGCAGAGAAGGGCCAAACAAACAACATTCAGCTGGCCTCTTTTTGGTTGTGGGTCCTCTTATTGGATCCCTGGAGATGTGCCATGCTTTGTAATCACAGATTGCCGCCATGCCAGATCCCTGAACCGATGAAGCCATTAGGGTTCGTGACTCACCCACCTTCATGACTAAAGTTTCCGTGTAAACGCCCACAAGTAAATGAAGGGGCCCTTGCGCGACCTCTCATTTCTCACAGACAGTGACTGAGCAATGCACGGAAGCCTTGATTTATGAGAAGGGTTTACAACACAGAGACAGGCTTTTAATTTAGGTCAAGGCCCTAGCTTGGCGTAATTGTTTTTTAAATGTAGGGAATGGTACAGAAAATATCGGTTGCCAGAGCAAAAGCGTGAAGAGGAATTACCCCTGGAGGTATCCGCTCAAGTTCTTCCGTCACCTTAAATTGGACTCATTGTTGACTTGAATGGTGTCTGTTCACCTCGAAGAACTCTTTGGAAAACAAGATATCGCGTGTGGTTTCTAAATATGGACGCTGAAGGAATTAGAACGCGAGCTAAAACAATGAAACAGGCCGAGGCTGTTATTCACAAGTGCGGTCACAGTAAAGCCTCTAGACCCAAACACAAACAGGGCACGGCATGTCACCCGACACCTGGACAGCGGGTGTCCCCTTCATTAATGTGATCCTTCCTGCCCCCCAGCCCAAGCAGACGTTTGCCTCCGACCCCAACAACATTTAATGAGAGAGAGACGCCAGGCACAGTGGGGCAAGTCAGAGTGGGAGGGACTCTCCCCCCTCCCAAGTCCTCTCACTAGAACGGGCCCTCAATGAGAGCAGACTGCCACAGGGGTCTGTCAGGAACCCTCCGCCCACAAGTTCAAATGTCAGTGCCCCGGCATGCGCCCTCAGAAAAAAAGGAAAGAAAGAGCTTTAGTAGTTTTCTGCTTGTCGTCTAATTGATTGGCAGGCCTGCAAATGAGCAATTCTCTGCTTGTTTTGGTGGACATGGTTTCCACTTAATCAAGGATTGACAGCTTGGAATCGTTAAGCTACGTTCTTCTTTGCATTTCTGTCAACATTTTTAGCATTATTTGAACATCTCTTAGAGGGTTAGAGGTCAAAAACTAAGGAAACATTGACTGATTTGTTACGCTTTTTGTCCACCGAAATCATTAAATCAGAGAAGTAGCCACTTAGCCATGACAGTCTGAGAGTTGTATAATTGAGTGTATATTAGATGTGACAGGTCAGCTTGAGTGTGTTTGTTGTGCGGTTTGGTGCGAGCGGAGGGGTAAGTGAGTGGTGACAGTGTGTCGTGTCAGCAGAGAGAGTCGCTCCGGGATGGTCAGGTTGATTTCATTAAGGTGATGGGACACATGTGCCCCCTTTTTCATCTGCTCTTCGGCCCCCTGCTACTCAGAGTCTTTCAAGTCCCGCTGTCTCCCGATCTGAAGATAATTGTTCACTGTAATACTAGTCAGGAAATGAGCTGATCAACTCCAGATGGATGGACAAGGGAAAGGGAACGACAAAATGGAAAAGAGAGACAACGAGAGATTGAGAGAGAGGAAGAGACAGGGCAGAAGAGCTTTGTATCAAGTCAAACATGAAATATTAATCTTGATACTTTGAGAGCCCTTGATACCACTTGGCTTTAAAAGCTAAGAGTTCATTACTCTAAAGTTGGACCAGCAGTCGACCACATAGACGCTACTTCTTACACGCCATTCTCATTGGATGAGACATATTCAGAGGTGTTTTAAAAACGCTCACAGCTGTGACATGCACATTATATAACAATATACCAACTTGCTTCATTGCTTGCCTACAATAAACAGTTAGAATGATTTTGTTGTTGTTTTATAAAAATAAAATAGATAGATAGATAAATCACAAAATTGACAAATTACTAATTTACAGATTTAAAAACATCACACATAAATAAATCTTCTATACCATATTTTATTCTTCATATTTGTATCATGTTTTACCATTTTATTCATATATTTTGTATCTCTTGGCCCTACACCTAAACATAACCTTACTATTACCACTGTACTGTTAAATAGACGTTTTTTTGCTCACCTCTAAACCACAAGCATATCTTAAAATAACAGTATACATAAAAATTTTATTAATTATCTATTGCAAAATAAAAATAAAAAATAGTACCAAATAGTCTGAATGACAATGTGCAAATTGAACATTGCAATGCAATACACTGAGCATTTCATATCACTGACCTAAATCCTGTGGGGGTTTTTTGGCTAGCTATTTGATGAGTACACAGCATATTGAGCAAGATTAATTTGTGTCCCATTGCAAACAAAATAATTAAACAAAAAAAATTACCAGACAAGTAATAGTAAAATGATTAGATAATTAATGTATTTCAGGTGTAGTCTCGTTTAACATTACGTAAATATTTAAAAAGAAGTCACACAGAAACAATAAAACAATGCGACTGAAAACATAAGTGCAATAGTATCAAATGATTCAACATTAAGGGGTCCTCAAATATGCATCTTTAAATCTGTTTGTGTATTTTAATGTATGTGTGGTAGAACCACATGTTTCATAAAATACATACTAATACTCTTGAGATTTCTATGGCAGTGCAGTTGAGGAATTTTAGGGGTTGAATGATGAATTTTAATACTGTTCAAAATCTCCAAAATTAGTATGAGCAATAGTAATAGCAAAACCACTAATTACTTTCCCCTGTGCACACATTTAAAGCTTCCAGGTCATATATTTGACGTAATATTAAGAGATTCTAAAAGCATTATGTGCACCGTAGAACAGAGGTTTGGGAAACTGTATTCTTCCTAAGTATTACAACAAAACTTTGTGTAATCAGCTTCATTTGCTGTAATTAGGCACCAAAGGGCAAATGGCTTCAGTGGTAGAAACAAAAATCAAAGGTTCTATGAGACTGAGCTGTAATTATACTAACACAAGCCATTGCATAAAGCAGATATGGTATTGCTTGAAAGTCTGTTGTTTAAGCTGGTTAACTGAAACGGTTTTTTGCTTGAGGAGAAAATAAAAAGGGGATGTTTGAAAAGCAATTTTTAAGTTCTGGTATGATTTGGACAATGAGCACAAGTATAACAAAGGAAAGCAAAATTAGGGGGGGGCTCCAAAAGAACACAATACATAATTTCAGAAACCATTACTTAGTGACAGAACATAAATAATGATTAATAAATAATTGTTAATAGTTAAGACATGTTTGAGAATAGGAAATACATATTCACAGTATCAAAGATTTTTTACCGAACAAACTCTTAATTTGATGCTTATTATACTTAATGTATTTATTAATTAAGGTATCCAAAGTATGAATTTGATGTGTGTTTTTTTACAAACAAACAGCCGTGCATGCAAGAAAATAGTTAATAGTTATAACTGCTCCTTAAAATGGTTTAGCACAACATATATTTTTTCAAGTTATTTAATAAATGGTTAAACTAAAAGAAACAAAGAAGTTTACACAAGTACCAAATTCATCGGAAATACTGTATAAATAGACAGTTTGATTTCAAAACACAGTATACAAATTTAAGTATGAAAAATAAGTTCCTGTATGACAAGCAAATGACAAATGGTCTGCAAAAGACCAATAGTATTCTTGTAAATATGTTCTTGTTTTGCTTCTCTGGTTCTCTGTCTCTGATGTGTCAACACACAACACGCAGAGGCAATAGGAACACACAATCTAAGTAAACAGATAGAGATAGATAGACAAATAGATTGATAGATATAAATTGATAGAATGAGGAAGAGAAAACTGCGGAGAGACATCAAGTCTAGACCTCCTATTTGGGGCCACTCCCTGTTTGCTTTGTTCAGTGCTATGTCTGTGCAGGTAATTACCCTTGATCACAGCATCCGGGGAGGGAGACGGGAACGAAAGGGGTGGTGCCGGAGCCAGCGTAACAGTTCTCTTTGGTGCTGCTATGATAATGTCAAAAAGGAAATTGCCAATAAATTTAATGACATCACTTCTTTTAAATGAGGCATGCTGTCTTTTTGATGCCTGTCGTGATAAAGACTGCATGGAGCTACTAGTATGCTGATGCATATCCAAATCAGGCCCAGATAAACAGCTCCTAATGGACAAACAGAACAGGGCAACTTCTGGCCAGACATGCTTCATCATATGGAAAATACCTTTGCAATACTGTTCTAATTATATAGGTATGGAAGAGGGTAATGAGCAGTTTGTTCAGGCAAACTGTTTCAGGTAGCCTGTAATTGTGATGCCAGTTCTTTTTTAGGTTTGATGTGGTTGACTCATTGTATTTATCTGAGTCAGGATTTCTTTTCAACGTATCTAAGCGTGACAACAATCAATGCATAAGGGCCGGGTTAATAGGAGTGCAAAAAGGGGTTATCAGAAGAACTTTTTGTCAATTAAAATTACAATAATCACAATCAAATGCAGGCCGATTTCCTTTTGAAAAGCATGGAAAGGGCTTGTCTCAGTCTGTGAAACTGAGGCCAACATAATTACATTGTCCTTCGTAAAGTGATATATATTGTGTGTTATAGATACCAGACAACGTTGCTGCATGTACTAATATATTGCTAAAGTTCATGTGCACTTCAATGGAAAAAGGCTCTATGAACAAAAGAGGTCAAAATATTTCTGTAAATGTAATTAGCGTGGCATTATTGTTTTTATGAATTCTACGATCAATAAAAACTGAAGAAAAAAAATGCGGTTTACAGTTAGGCACGAGTATAGCTTAAAAAAACTGTGTGTTTGTTTATAATAGAAATTATAAACACACACTTGCGCACACAATAGGCTAAATGTTCATTATAGCGATCAGAGAACAAAATAAACATGGAAGGCTGCAGTTTTAGGTTTAAAGGGTCATGAACTGACAAATCGTTCTTGACATTTAAGCTTACTATAAACATACTAAAAACACTAGTTAGTTTAGTTAGTCTAGTTTAGTTAGTCTAAAAACAGTTTAGATCTACTTTGTTAACTGACCACAAGAACCTGGAATATCTTTGGGAAGCCAAAAGACTTAATCCTTATCAGGCCAAATGGGCTTTATTTTTCACCTGTTTCAGTTTCTCTATCTCCTAACAACCAGGTATCAAGAATTTCTAGGCAGACAGTCTTGCTTGTCTCCTTGATCCCAAGGAAGCTAATGAAGAGCCTAAGCCCATCTTTCCTTCCACCCCATGCAGTGGTGTCAGGATCAGCCCACTTCTTCTGAAGCCACTCTGGTAAGGTGCCCACAGGGTTTTCAGTAGGGTGTAAAAATTAATCGTTTCTACAAGTACCTACAACTCAGACACCTAGTAAACAATCTTCAGGCAAAGGGTCTTACCTCATTGGAATTATCTAACTTAGAGAACTTGAGGATGATTCGGTATCGGTTCAGTAATAGACCATAACCGATTATAACGTAGGCTACTGACGCTTTTCTGATGTCATTTGCCACATACGTGCTTTGTCTCAGTAGAATACATTGGCTGAGGGAGGCGGATCTCGAGTGCGAATAATTAAAAATGCTCCAACTATTTTAAAAGCCGACATCTGGGCACATCTCGGCTTTTATGAACATAGCTACTGTCTCAGGTTGTTGAGGAATGGCAGGTAGCAGATAAAGATGTAGTGCTTGTGACAGATAACGCGTCGAACATGATCGCTGCAGCTCAATTTGGAATATTCGCTCACGTAAAATCCTTTGCCTGTACACGCTCTCCCGGCTTTTAGTCAAAATCCACCGAATATCGACATTCTTTCATTGCAGCACCACAGCGAGCCACTGTCGGAAAGTTAGACAGCAATGTCTTGGCCTGAGAAATCACAAGTTGATAACTGATGTGTCTAATCCGACAGTGTCTCTTATTGCTCCTCTAAATGCTATTTTGGTTTAGAATTTATAATTTCATGTTCATACATTTGTTAAAAAAAAATTTCATTGAGGAGGTTTCTGTTCATATATCAAAATTATATACATGGGAATTGAAATTGAAAATTGAGTATGGAGTGCATCATCAATGAATGCATCATGATGCATCGAGATATTGTATTGAACCGAATCGATGACATGATAATTCTAATTGAACCGAACCGAACCTTGAGCCCAGTGTAGGTGCACAGCCCTAGTTTTCAGTATGTCCTTCGTACGCAGTGCACGCACCCTTGAAAGGCAGTCGTGGCCTAATGGAAAGGGAGTAACCCAAAGGTTGCGGGTTCGAGTACCAGGTTCGGCAGGAGTTGTAGGTGGGGGGAATGAATAACCAGTGCTCTCTCCACCTTCAACACCACGACTTAGGTGAGACCCTTGAGCAAGGCACTGCTCCCCCAACTGCTCCATGGCTGCCCACTGCTCCAGGTGTGTGTTCACGGTGTGTGTGTGTGTGGTTGTTCACTTCTCACTGCTGTGTGAGTGCACTTGGATGGGTTAAACATAGAGCACAAATTCCTAGAATGGGAAACCATACTTGCCCACATGTCTAGTCCTTTTACTAATTGACTCCATTCACTCCTGTCTGGGCACTGGCCACAAAGCAGTGTAGCAAGTAGCACCCTCTTGCTGCTAAAGACTTCTTCTGGTGGTCTTACATGTCTAGGAATGTAAGAAGGATCTTGATTGGCTGCTCTTACTGTGCCATCTCAAAGAGCCCACACCATCTTACAGTACCTCCTTCAGGCGTCATCTTCTCCACATTCCTGAATGTCGATGGCCACAACTAGGACGTACCCCAATCAGATTTTAACACATGCCCAGTTGAAACGGCAGATGATCAAGGAGATCAGTCACTTTTATTTATTTTAATTATTATTTATTTAGGATAAAATCAACCTAACTATACAGAAGTGGACCATGTAGGTGCGGTTAGTCTGGTTAGCACACTGATATAGTGTAATTCTGTCTCTGGTGTCCTGTGTTCGATTCCTGGCTTAAGATCTTTTTAATTACTGTGAATTTCACAGTCAGGTTTTTTATCCTGGTCTCAAAGTAAAATGTTCATAACTTATAGAAGACATTAGAAAGTGTTGTTTGTTTTTTTTTCAACACAAAAATCTCAGCCCACATGTATTTATCTCTTTTTGTTACAGAATGTAGACACAGATGTGACTGAAGAAGCAAACAGGGTCTTAATTGACAGTAATGAGCAAAAGCAGATAATGGCATTAGCTACCCTCATGGGAAGCTGTAAAGAGTCGAGGGGCCAAAGCTGGTTGAAGATGCCAAATCAGAAGAGTGCACTTCTATGGCAAATAAACAGGCTTCTTCATTCCTCTTCAGATCCAGTGAGAAGATGATTTTCACACTGAAAGGGAAAGATTTTAATGAAATGCTATTTAGCATTGATATATTTACAGTAGGCAGCCAGCCCTGTCTGTTTTAGCGGGCTGACATGCCAATGGTTCATGCAACTACATGAACCTTAACAAATCAGGTTTCAATTATTTGGAGTAAATTAGTTTTTAGTTTTTTTGGTAAATAACATAATGCCATAGATGTTGTTGATTGAGCCTAACTTGTTTCAAACTCTGAACATTTATCTATAATTGTTCTGTATAATGGAAAACAAACTCTTTTTTGCTTATACACTGAATGCTAACATTCACAAAATAGCGTTTAACTTTAAAATTGTAATGTCAACTTCAGAGTAGTTCGAAATTTGGATATGAAAAGATGCAAGATGACATCTTTGCGCATTACTAAACTCTCATCTATACTACTAACCTCATATTTACCTGCTCTGAAAGCGTTTTTGCCTTGGGTGAAACGCATCTCAATTATAAAACTATTTGCAACTGCAGTAGGCCTGCAGTAGAAACATTCAACAATGCAATGCGATTTTTGTTAGATGTAACTGAGTTTTATCTGTATGAATGATCCCTTAGGGTGGATGGCAACACTAAAAAACTCAAGCAAAGCTGTCAACAGTAACCTCTTCTTTTCTAGCAAAAAACACCTCTTAGACCTGCGCAAACCCCCTTATTTGATGGTGCAGCTTTGTCACCCTGTGTTTAACAGATTAACCTTGATGGTGCCCTGGGCAATGCTCTCTCCATGACTCCTCGCCAGAACAGAAGAGTGATATTTCGCAATGCGTGGCGCCGCAGCGGACCCTCGTGGGTATTAGAGGGCTGAACTTTTGGCCCGGAGCCCGACAATTATTCCATCTTTCAGGTGCGTTGGAGTTCCCGCTCAGTTTGACCCTTGCTTAGCACCTACGAACATGGAAATACAAATCAATTTGCGACCTTGTTCATCAGGTCTTGCACAAGAATGTTAAAGTTGATTTAAAGAGGGTTTTGCTCTTTGTTAATGCAGTAGTTAAGATCATCATGTAGGTGAGAAGAGCAAAGGTTGTCATTAAACTTTCGGAAGCAGGTGTGTTGATGACAGCTATTGCTCACATTAGGATCAGTGCACTTGAGCTTTTGATAAATAGCAATGAAGGAAGCTAACAACCAAACCTCTGATACAAACAGCACAGAGTTATATTTAGTGTAGGCTTAAACTCTCTAGAAAGGTGGCTAATAGTCCTTATTTGTTCAAAAAAATACATTTATCAGTAATGATTTAACATTGAATTATCCAAATATTTGTGTCCAAGGCCCAAGTTGAAGGTCTGCATCAGTTAGTTTGTTTTGTGTGGTACACCATCATTTTTGTAAGGAGTAGGGTTAATGTAGGGGGATAGACTATACAATATGCAATTTATAGAGTATAAAACCTGTTATTCTTATGGAATGTGACCATAATGATAAGGATACCTGTGTCTGTATGTGTAATATAATAATAGTGATAATAATATTGATAACAGTTTACTATTTTACTAGCATGACATCCTATAAACACTAAAAGCCTGCTACAGTATGTCAATTGTCAAATCCAACCAATATGTCAAAATCTGTTTCATAACTACAGTATTATGTCGAACTGACTATGTGGACACTATCCTTAAAACTCGAGAACAACTCTCTGGTACCTTAATCTAGTTCAAATAATGTGATATTGTGGGATTGGACATAGACTGAAAAAAATCATGATAAAAATTGTGTGTGTTTGACGAAGGTTCTCCTATTTTAAACTCAAATCATAAATTGTTTATATAGCACAAACAACTTGTAGATATATAGATAACTGCATAATGCATATGTGTATACATAGTGCAGCTATCTTTTTAGCTGTGTAGATTACTTACAAATTTTATGATTCATGACATGATGAAAATAGTAGTGAGGGGTGCTTCCTCCAAATTCAAGTTTGCAAATTTATTTACATGAGGTTTACATTCTATGAGACACAGTAGGGATAATCAATAAATTATGAATTATTGTTGGACTAATATGTATTCATTTCATCCACAACAAGTAATTGCAATCTGATTACGAGCATTTTAAAATGTAATATACTCTAATTACACATACTTATTTCTTTTACTTAATCCTGATGTAATGACTTACTACTAAGCTCTGTTCATTTTTACATTTTCCCACAAATCTCCTGTACAAATATGGGCATCCAAGTTTTTTAATCACAAAGGATGCCCTTTTATGTCATCACATGAGGGAACGCCTTTTGTTCTACTGGGCAGGTTCTGTTTTGATTAATGATTATGTTCCTACATGTGTACAGTACTAAAGATGTTGAGACATCCGACAGGCTCTATGGGTTGGTTCATGAAACATACTTATCAAACAAAGCTTCAGACTTCTGTTTAAGTAACATTTATATACATTTGTTCATGTCAAAAATGTTGCCTGTATAGATTGTCTGAATAACCTTAAGAGATCAAATGAGGTGGAAGTGTAGCTCAAATAATTTGCAACCAACCAAGAAACGGACAATGAGGTAATACGAAGGCCACAAAAAGCTTACTTAAAAGATAGATGGAATGATCATATACAGTATATGGAGATTAATCATTCATACAGTCTCATGCAAACATCCTAAAATTTCTGAAAATATTTCACCTCCATTGAGTGGCTTTGAACAGACAACTCGCACGACCTTATTGTTTCTGGTCGGTCAGCATTCACTAGGGTCAGTTCATTTGATGATGTCATTGACAAGCCTGTTGTGGTCTGCAGGTTTACAGGTTAAGCTCTGTCACAAAGATACATCAGGGTCATATTACTCTGCATCAGCAGCAGCCAGCTGCTCGCACGTATTGTTTTTGACTGAACTGAATGGTCTTCAGCAGTGTTTTAAAAAATGCTGTGTGAAAATTATTAATTATATACAGCTTTCATAACTAAATACTTCCGGCTTTACTTGCACACATGCAAGTGACATATCTTATAAGTGATTGTTTTTACTGTCGTCAAATGCAAATTGTATTGCCTAGTTTTTAATTGCCTTTCTTATAGGCTTCCTTGTGTATTGTGTAAATAAAATTTACCCACTTATGAAATTAGCCTTAATGAGACGAAGAGGAGTCTACATTTTGGAATTTAGAAATATTTAATTAAGACATATTTTGGTAACACTTTATTTTAAGGTGACTTTGTTAACATGTACTTAGTTTTGATAATTACGCATTATTACATGCAAGCCTAACGGTAACCATATAGTAAGTACATGTACTTAATTAATATTACTTGGTATTGAAACGTATAATTACACTGAAACCTTAAAATAAAGTGTAACCCCATTGTAGTTGTAATTACATTTGCTTTACTTTTTTTGCATCATTTAAAATGTGGTGAAAATGACATTGTGAAGGGAGGAAAAATGTAAAAGGTGTTATGAGATGTAATTTTAAGAAAAGATATAGTTTACAGAGCCAAATGTGTCTATAGCTAAAGAAAATGGCGACTTTTTTCAGCATTATTCTCAATGTCTTTGCTTTGATGTTAAAGTGTGTTTGATCTAACTTCAGCTCTGTCTTCACAGATGAGACTGTGTTCTGTTTGTAGAGAGGAATAATCAGGTACAAAGACATTTAATTTATTTGTTTAGAAATGAAAAAAAAAAAAAAAAAAAAAACGAGACAAACTTAAGATTTCTTCCATCGCAGTGTTCATTACGGACTGTTTATATGCCGTGTTAAGACAAGCACTACAATGAACCCATGTGTGATGGTTTAGTAAGCAAACGTCTCGAATCTTGTCTTGTGTAGCCTGCCGCTCCTGTAGAGCTCTCAGCATCTAATGTCTAACACCATTATATTTTGATAGTTTCCCATGTTTCCAACAACACTACTTCATTAAGGCCTGTGCTTTGCTTTATTCGGATAAGCTAAATAGAGCCTTTCCAGAAAAAAAATAAAATAAAAAATCTCAGGCCCCAAAGCCTTTTCTATTGCCTGTCAGCCATGTGTAAATAAGTCCACGCGTAAACAACAATGGAACCGCAAGTGCTTGAGTCCTTTATGGGCCTATTTTAGACCACAAGCGTAATTTAAAAAAGACCCATTATGTTGTAATCACGTTTGGTGTAAATTTTGTTTATACTGGTTACCTCAATGTAAATTGTGTGTTTATGCAGCCCGAGTACCATTATTGGAACAAAGCTTGAAAATCAAAGATTAGGCATTATGATTAATACCGTGGTCCGCTTAGAGCTGTAATTAAGTCAATTGTCTTTGATGAAAGCGATGGACTCAGTGTTATATAATTGGGAGGGGCCCTCTTGTTTGGAGTCTTTCAGTTATGAGGATCCGGAGATGCAACCACAGAGGGACAGGCAGTACCCATGAGTTTTCAGGATAGAGAAAGTCTATTAGACTGCAGCATGAAGAGCCAAGTTCAAAGATAAATGAGTAATTCTCACAAAAGCACATCCAACTATTTGACCAAAAACTGAATATCAAAACCAAGAGTTTATTTTTAGGAAACCACACATTACTTCCATAACTGTTGGAAGCACACGGCTGATATTGTTTGACGTTTATCTCTGAAAGACCATCTAATGAGATATAATAAGTGTCAATTTTCTTCTTAGCATGAGAATTCGAGCAATCATTCCTAATTATATTCTCATTACCTCTATCAACACTGTGACAGCAATGTGTACACCTAGATCAAATATCAAATGGAAGGACTCCAAGATGTCGATCTCACCTGTGTCGTAAAAGAAGGGATCTGCCAGCGGAGCAGTCTCATTCACGAATCGCCATCCAAACGTCTCTCATTAAAATCTCTCATTATTCCCGAAGTCATAACTGCTCTTCTCAGTTTCAAACGGACCAGTTTTGTCCTTTTGTGTGGCTGTCACCTAACCTCATTGCCTGTCTCCATTAGAGATCTCTCTTACAGCAGTGAAGGGACTTTAAATTCAAGACTGCTATTATTTTCATTGTGTTTCACCTCAGCCTGAGGAAACACCTGATCATGTAAATAGTTCTCCAGCACATCATCATCGGGTCTGCTATATGGCGTGCTGACAGGCCTACTTATGAGCCTTCAATCCTTTGAAAGGGAAGGGACTTTAAAAACCTTTCAGAATAAATTTTTGACCTTCAATGAGTTAATCTGTGCTCTTCATGTCCTGGCAGATGTCCCAGATTGTTTGAAATGTACATTGTATGATCAAAAATGAGCTTAAGGCAGAGCATGTTAAATACCCGTATATAAATGAATGGGACTTTTAAAAGCTGTTGGTTAATCCTACAGAATTTGAATTGTTGGGATTTCATCCCAGCCTGTATAGAGAAAATAGTCACATGTGTACTCTATAAAGTGAGAAAATAGCCCCCTCTAGTGCAGGAGCATAGCACTTTCCAATAGCTTCAAGGAGTTTATTTTCCTGCTATTACAAGCAAACATCCCACACTGTTTGTGATTCACAGACATGAATGATGCTGTGCATCTTTTTGAGAAGAGGAATACAATTATTGTCCTTGAACTTACCATTTTTGACTGAGAGATGATACAATAAGGCATTTCTATGGGTGGTGATGCCCCCCCATGGTAATGGTTGCTCTACAATGGTGCCCTATATATGCTGCAGGTGGTATTAAAATT
Organism: Enteromius viviparus; assembly: GCA_032353835.1. Lineage (NCBI taxonomy): Eukaryota > Metazoa > Chordata > Actinopteri > Cypriniformes > Cyprinidae > Enteromius > Enteromius viviparus. The sequence continues at coordinate 4,051,633 of JAUCNO010000425.1, forward strand.
CACAAAAGAAAGCCTGTCATTTCAGTAGACATTGAGTTTTGTGTGAGGAAGAAAAAGTTGGTCATGCAGTTTTTCTCACATTAACCAAGAAAGCTGCTTGGTTAGAAATTGGTTTCTTTGTGAATGCTGCATCATGGATTGCTACCAATGTTGCCAGTTACTTTCAGTAGAACTAGCCTGCTCAAAAAAATATACTAAAATTCCCCCCAAGAAACCTTTCTCATTCATATACATTATATAGACAAAAATGAAGTACTGTATGTTTATGAGTAGTTACCTTTATTAAACCAGACCCAGACATGTCACTTAAAAACTAGATCTTATTTTCACTGGGCTGACTGGGCTGGCAAATCCAAAACAAGAGTGACCATAAAAAATTTTCTTTTAAGGGACAATCAAAAGAATAGGATTAGATGATCTGGTTGCGTATATTCTAAAATTATGTTGCAGCAACTATTAATAATATTTTGGTTACAAACCAAATTCATATTATAGAAATTCTAAACATTTTCATTAATACAAGATTGTTTACTCTTAATTTTGACATCACAAGATCTCTCTGCCCAGTTAATGTGTACCTGTTTTGCATTGCATTAAATAAAATAGGCACGTACCTCAGTACACCAGCAGTTTTAAACAAGGACAGAGAGGTCACAACTAATTATAACACCATTTAGCAAAGTCAAGTCACTTTTATTTGTGCTGCTTTATTCAATACAGACTGTTTCAAAGCAGTTTTACAGTGGTAATAATGTTTCAGTGACGCAAACAAAATTCAGTTTTGCTGATCAGCTGAGTCAGTTATCAATCCATCAAAATATTTTTTAAATCAATCCTAAAATTCTTTCATTGCCCTCCAAAAGACTGATAAAACACCCCAAAGTGTGGTTTTGAATGATATCAGCATAAATCCTTACCAATTTTCGGTGCAAATACCATACATTAAGAGAAGGGTCTGGCTGCAGAGTGGAGCTCCATTCAAGAGCGGAAATACATCACCTCCACTTCCAACACATATTATGCCATATTGTTGTGGACATGACGCGGACGCCTTGATGGTCCAGGCAAAATTTTAAGACATATTTAAAACTTATTGTTTAATCTTTCGTTTTGTATTATTTATAGTTACATATACATGTACGTAATATTTAAATTTTCTTGTTAAAATGTTAACCGTGGCAAATTATATATGTATATAATTATATATTTTAGAAAGTAAACAGTAGATCTATAATATCCCTGGATATTAAGCAATCCCAGCAATCCCAGCTACAGTAGCCTGGGTGGTCATCTGAGGAATAAAACCCCAAAAGTACTCCCCGTTGGCCATTCCCCTGATAACCAGCCCCCAGTCTTTATACAGCTGGCTACACTGCAGGCAACTGCACCTAGAGATGATGTATGTCAGGATCAGCTGGATGTGCCAGCCCAGATCAGGGGTTGGCACTCCAGCGCCCAGCGAACTCTTCGTGTTTTGTGTCTGTCTGCACTCATGGACTTGCATCAACTATCTCATGTCTCCGCCCACCTTGTATGTTGCGTTTTATTCATGTCTCCACCCATTTTTTCAGTTTTCATGGTGTTTCATTGTTGACTCCACCCATTGACCTAGTTTTATGTGTATAAATCCCTGGATGTCTCAGCCTCCTCTGTTTCAGTTTGCCGGTGCACGACCCTGTTTGCCTTGACTCTTAGCTTAATAAATACCGATTTGCATTTGAACCCAAACGCCTACTCTACTATCGTGACAGAATGAACCGTCGACTAGGGTTCAGTGATCGTTTTTATGAGGGCTCGTACAGAGACTTTTCTTTGCAAAGACCTTTTTGAGTGCACGGAGCTGCCGTGGTAGGTCTTCCACGCGAGACGGGCATGATCACTGTCTCGCGTGTCTGGGTCGAGCACATGCTGAGGCAGCTTTTGTGAATGGTCATTGCATTCATTGCGAGCATATGACCATGGCTACATTGAAGTCCTGTCTTTCGAGACGGCTCCCCTTGTGTCCTTCCAGCACCGTGGCGAGGCACTTGTGGGATTTCCAGGTGAGCGTTCAGAATGTTCCATCCGGGGTGAAAGCCTTTCTGAAAGAAAGGATTTCTGATGCACCATGTAGTCCCCTGGTCCTCCTGGAGGAGACCGCTCCCCCTGTAACAGGGATGAGTGTATCCTTCAGAGTGCCCCAAGTGGATGAGTTGTCTTCGGCAGCATCAGAGGGTGAGTCAGATGGTAAGGCTGAAGCTGCCTCGGGAGGGCACCGCGCTGCGGTGGTTAAACCGATGGTTAAACGATCGGGTCCCGAGATGGGCATTGCACCGTGGCACACTTCGAATTGACATTTCCCCGCAGAGCCTATTCAGCCCGTGGGACAATCCTGCTTTCCTACAGGTTGTAGTACCCCTGGAAAAGGTTTCGAGACATGTCGTGGTCAACATGGATGCCTCTCTCACGGGCTGGGGTGCTGTATGCAACGGCCAAGCAGCTTTGGGTCCCTGGACAGGCGTCCGACTGCTTTGGCATATCAATTGCTTTGAGCTGATGGCAGTCTTTCTCGCACTGCGTAATTTTCTTCCAACGCTGCGCCACAAGCACGTGTTAGTCCGGACTGACAACACTGCGGCTGTTGCGTATATAAACAAACAAGGTGGTCTACGCCCCTGTTGTATGTCACAGCTTCCCCACCATCTGCTCCTGTGGAGTCACATGCGGCTCTCACGGCAGTCCACCCACCCTGGAGAATGGCGGCTCCACCCCCAGGTAGTCCAGCTGATTTGGAATCACTTCGGAGAGGCCAAGATCGATCTCCAGCTACGTGCCCAAGGTTCCCACCATGCCTTTACGCGATCAGGTGGTGAACCTGCAAGCTCTGCCCCGGGAGGAGGCAGACTCAGCCTTAGAGTTAGGGTGTACTCACACTAGGTAGTCTGAACCGTGCCCGAGTGCGTTTGACCACCAAAGCGCAGTTCGTTTGACTAGTGTGAGTGCTCCGAAACGTGCCCGGGCGCGGTACGTTTCCCCGTCCCTGGCCCGGTTGGAAGAGGTGTGCCAGAGCACAGTTCAGTTGGACTCGGACGCGGTTCGCATGTAGTGTGAGCACTAACCGCGCTCTAGCATGGATCAGGGCGCGCAAAGTCACGTTTTTGCGACGCCCCAAAACAAACATAGTGGAGAAAGGCTCGCTTCGGTCTACGGCAGAGGTGCAATGTTTGTTTAACAATAAGCTGTAAGAGGGCTGTGGAACAACGCGGACCAAACGACTCAAAATTACTATCCACAAAGTAAACAGAGCGATGGACTCCATCGTGTCCAGTAGACTTGTGACATTCACGAACGAACCGATTCTTTTGAATGGCTCATAAACATGAATGATGGGAGCCGAGTCGCGGCTGGGGGGAGCCGTTCTTTCTGTCGTTCTTTTTTCCCTATGCGTGTTTCACACAGATGCACACAAATTAACTCCTCTGATAGACAGAACAGTAATAGAGGCTTTTTTTTGAACGGCTCTTTGAAAGGAACCGATCACCAAGATTTGGATCCCCTCAAAGAGCCATAAATCCCATCATTAGCGTCCAGCGAGAGCGCCGCTCTTCCTATTTATCCTGAAACCGCCTCACCATAATGACGTAAGCGTGCTCCGGCACATTTTCTAAAATCATATGTGAGTGCAGGCCAGAGGGGGAATGGGGAGGGGGGACAATCGTACTCTGGCCCGGTTTACGGCAACCATGCCTAGTGTGAGTACACCCTTATTGTGTCCTGTACGCGCGCTGCGCCTCTACATCGACCGTACTCAGAGCTTTAGACGCTCTCAGCAGCTCTTTATCTGTTAAATGTGCATAACCTGAGTCCTCCCGGCACCGCAGTCAGACTAGAGTGGAATAGCTCTGGCTGTGCTTCCTCTGGGTGTCCTTCGCCCAGAGGTGTGGCAAAAATATCTCCACAGTCAGCCAGAAGGCTGTGTTTCCCTTCAATTATATCCATAAATCTTATCGATATATTGTATTCTTTTTGTCCCGCATTCAACAGTAACGCGGCCTTAGAGTCATGGCCCGTTCCATGGGTGTTCCCATATGTAACATCGAAGTGATTAGACTGAAAGGGTAACGTCTAGATTACGAACGCAACCCACGTTCCCTGAAGGAGGGAACGGAGACATTACACTTTCTCCTGCCACGACTCTAAGGTTGCGCTGACACCGGCTCGACTCTTCAGCGAAAACCTGCATGTGCATTCCGCTCGTGCCCTCTTATACTCACAAAGTGATGAGGTGCACCTGACTGCAATCAAGTGCACGCCAATATTCATTGGCCTTTTGTATAAAGCTCAAAGGGATTTGGTCTCTCTGACGAGTTCCCATATGTAATGTCTCCGTTCCCTACTTCGGGGAACGTGGGTTACATTCGTAACCTAGATTTTTTCAAGAAATGGAATATATTTTGTTTCTCTTTTTTTTTCATAAATGGTACATTCAATGTACCATATTTACCGTATTTAAACAAGTTTGATCAAAATAAATCTTTTTATTTAAAATTATTTATGATATATTATTATAATTACTATTAATTAATATATAATGAACTATACTTTTTCATCATTAATCTGTACAGCATAGAGTAGGCCTGTGTGTTTGTTTATTGCGTTCCACTGCAGTTCTTATTATATCCAGCAGATGTCGCTCTCCTATTGTTTTCATTTGGTCTTTGTCATGACATCCCATCTCTTATTCACATCACATGGCACTGCATTCAAAAGCAGAACAATACCGTCTGCTGAAGATATCAGTGCACTTGTGCATGTCATAAGTCTAACAGATATGTTTATTGCTCAATTTTTACCCTAAACTGAGTGAATCAGGTTTTTCCACATCGCTCTGTGCTTTTCAAGCCATTTTCTTTTACTGAATAAGCAGTATAACAGACAAACTCTCTCCCAAGGGAAAGATTATACATTAATACACACACACACACACACACACACACACACACACAGAATACAGCTTAGTGAAATCCAACCATTAATCATTTGCTTCAATTTTAACAACCCCCCTTCACCCCAAGAGCTACTCAGTCCTGTGCTCACAGCTATCCCATTCAACAAACCACTTTTAAAACTCATTGTTTAAGGACCAAGATTCACATCAGTATTCAAAGGCTATTGATCTCGGCATGCTTTCATGGGTGCTGTGGAACCTATTAAGTTCTTTTCAGCAAAAGACAGCTTATAAGCAGTGTTGGGGGAAGTTCATTTTAAAATTAATGCATTACAATATTGTGTTACTCCATTTATGTAAAATAATGAATTCTGTTACTTTTGCATTATTTTTTGCGTTACTTTTTAAATATGGACAGAGCTTGAGTGTTTGTTTTTAACTTAAGAAGTTCTATTTATAGCAAATGTAAAAGCCCTTTAACACTAAAAAATTGTCAGAAATAAACCTCAGGCTGAAGAAAAAGTTAATTCACATCTGTAAAGTAGAATACTGAAGAAAGCTCAATACTCTTCAGCAATAAAAAAAACAACGAAGCACAGTCATTTTTGCTTTTAAGTATGGTTGAAATGGATCATCAAAGGTCAGCTGCAAAGACATTGGTTAATAAAATAAGATTAGATACATTTGTGCAATTTATTTATTGCAGGTTTGCGTCATTTTGATGAATACTAAATCTGTTTTTTGAGAGTGAGATGAATTAATGCACATTCACATTTACACTGTATACGCACAATGCTCTGTATTTCTGGTTTCTCACTACATGGAGTCAGGAGACTTGTCAGTCAATAAATAAGAAAACAAAGTAACTGGCATTACTTTTTTGAAAAAGAACTCAGTTATATTACTCAAAAATGAAAAAGTTACTTTACTAGTTACTTGAAAAAAAGTAATTCGCGTTACTTGTACTGCGTTACCCCCAACACTACTTATAAATAACCTAGCACCTCGTTCTACAGCAAAACAGCAAAAAGCTTGTGTGTGTATAAGGGGTTAAAAGACAGATTTCTTATTCATATTTATCTTGGTACTCTTGCATGAAATGATATCAACTATATTGTTCCATCCCTTTGAATAGTGCAGTGTTATTTGCAACACAAACACATTATGCCTAAGCCTTTTTCCTGATCAGCCAGACCATGCAGAAACAAAGACCCATTTGCATTTTAATTGAATAAATCCTTTTATTATGATACAGTTCTGATTAGATTCTGGCTTGGATTAATAGGATTCTTCGTTGTGCAAAATGGCGTTCTTTGTCAGACAGTATGGGACATTGGATTGGTCAGGTAGCATTTTGTTTACACATAATCAATCTTTAGATGGAATTTGGAATTTTGGGGGCTTATATACAAATTGTTTGCTTTGTAAAATGCTAAATACAAAACTTGTTTTGTCAGCTGTGCTGTCCAACTTAAATGAAGCAAATGCTTAATCAATTAATGGTTGCTGTTTAATCAATACTTTTAACCATAAATACGCAAGCTCAAAAATAAACACCGCTGTGATGCACAGTAGTTGCTTAATGTATTGGAATCATTAATGCTATCTACGAATTTTACTGCGTAATGTTGTAATCTTTTTTTACAGTTTATACTGTGTTAACTTTGAGAATTCTTAAAGGAATAGCGAATAAAATTCAGATGTAGCACAAAAATGGCTAAATAATTTCATTAGCTGTGTGTCCTAAAAGTTGGAGATTTGAAATGGTAAGCAGGATGTGAACAACAGGGGCGAGAGAAGATTTACTTGTAAATATTAATATGCATTTTTATAGCCCAACTTATTTTAAAATATAATTTTGGCAGCTCCTTAATGGCTCAATTGGCATTACGTGAGTGGCTGAGGAATACGCTACAGCATTCATTCAAAGATGTGCATTTATTGCTTGCCTTGGACAGAGCAAGAACACCTAAAATGCGTATGTAGATTGATATTTATAAGTGATAAATTTTATTCTCTTCAACTTAATGCTGTTGAAATAAAATTATAGAATGATATAAAAAATATTTGGTCACCCTATTTTATTGTCAAAATATAGTTTATTAAAATATATGCATTAGACAATTGGCCAAGTAAATGAAATCCAGGCGGAAGAGATGCAGACAGCAACATAGTGACACTGGTTGTAGTCTGGGGAGCGGCCTTTCACCATTGTGGTAAACGTTAGCGTCCAATCGAGCCAAACCTACAGTACATTATTAATCACAGCAAAGCTCTCTCAAGCAGCAAAGCAAGATGCTTCTGACAGACTCTGTCACTCGAGAGTCCTCTCTCTGCTGTTTGCAGCCCCATCTTCTCATCTTGCTTTCATGTTGAAAACCTCATTTCTTTTCTCCTTAAGGGTCCATCACAAGTTCACACTAACCTTCAATTAAACTGACCTGAATTACGAGAATGCATTATACAGTACCTGCATAAAACCTTTATGAAGTCAGTCGCGCAGGCATTTTCATTTTCAGATATTTGGTTTTATGTTAGTTTTTTCCTTGCCTAAAGATTAAGAGTTTTGTTTATAGATTCAGCAAAGATGGATGATTCATCATTTAGATAGTTGGGAGAGACAGCATTTTTATGAGTAAGCTCACTCGATCATAAAAATGATTAGGTTTTCTCAGTAAACAGGTCTCTCTGGAACAGTTTGGGAGCAGTTTTCCGGGAAAGCACCATTATTAGTTTTGTGAGAAGGAGAGATGTCTTCAGATATAAATCTGCTATAAATAATCCTCCACCCTGCTTCTGTGACAGGGTTTTTTGTTGCAGGGTCTTAGGGGAAGAAATAAAAATGCATTACCTGACCTTTTGAATAGATTATTATTGAGATGGCATTATACATGTGTAACATCATAAAATCAGTAAATTGATTTTTTTGTTGTTGTTTTTTTTTTCAATTTCTAGTGACTTTAAAGATACTATATTCTTGCATTACTTAAAGGTAAAGTGCATAATTGTACTGTAATGAGTTAAGATAACTATGTTAAAGGTTGTTGCGGTTTAAATTTTTAACATTAATTAGTGTGTATTGTTTCGGTTTGAGCATAAACAATATTTGGGAAAAAACATACGACACTGAAAGTTCAATGCAAATCCTTTAGAGAAGTGGAAGAGAAAAGGGTGCATGTAAAAATCGATTTATATATTAATTGTAATTCTGTCTTTTAAAGATTCTAATGGATTCACACGTTTCAAAATCAATGTTCTTATGTTATCAGTGTTGGAAAAGCAAACCGTGCCAAGCCGAGCCATACCAAGCAGTGGAAAAGCGCCATTTCTCTGTAACGCAGATCATCAGCTCAGTTCAAATGAACTGCTCCATTTATACACTTTTCACATAGCTATGATATATTATTATACATGGATGCATGGATAGCTATATATATTATTATACATGGATGCGTGTGGAAGCTAACAGAAGCAGTAGCATTTACAAATAACAATGTATCTAGAAGTAGGATACACCAACACACAAAAAACTTGCCATTAAGAGTTGTGCTTGCATAGGTTCTGTGTGATCATCATTACTAATATCCTCTGCATCTCTATCAGGCTTAAATTAATAAGCAGTATAGACCATGCCATTTTTTACTATACAACCAGAGCGCCAGCCACTGAGCTGAAGAGTGGGACATTCAGATGGGCACTATAGGTGGTTTAGCAAATCACAACACACTCTGCCAGCTAACCAATCTGAGCTTCATAAAAGCACGAAATGATCAGTGCGTTTTTCAGAGAAGAGAAAAAGCAGTGTGGAATAAAGGTCAGTTATGTGAAAGATAATGTTTTATTTTTTTCTTTACGAAGCATTAACACATGTTAGACCTCACCCCATAAACAAAATCATAATCACACCTGGAAAAAAAGGCAACCACCTCTTTAAAATCTGTCATCATTCGCTTTCATGTTGTTCTAACCCTGCATGCTTTTTTCTGTCTTATTTAAAGGGTCACAACACCCCCCTGTTTCAGAAGTGCTTTTTCACACCTCTGGTTTGAAAAACTTTCTGAAAAGGGGC
>JAUCNO010000425.1:4091472-4114030 GCA_032353835.1 Enteromius viviparus
GAAAAAAACCTTGTGAGAACCAGGCTTAGTTGGGTCCAGTTCTCCTCTGGCCGGACGCCCAGCACCTAATTTCCAGAACAATGCACTACCATTCGTACATTAGCACCAAAATACTCTTAATGCTTTTTGACGTACTGTAATATGCCATAAATCAGCTGAGCTGTAAAGAAGCTGTTTTCATATTGAAGTGTGGACTGTGAACATTTTTTACTTGTAAAGTAAAAGGTACAAGGATCTTGCGAGGTACAAGCAAGATCATTTAAACTTTTTTAGATCATTTTCACGTTGGTGTGGACAAGTTGTTTTCAAAAAATGCTAGAGTGGAGGATTTTGAAATCAAAACACCATTTTCAAAAAATATCCGGATTAATGTGGATTTAGTCTTGACTGACATGCTGACCTCGTGAACAAAGAGACAAAGTGAGCATTATGTCTAAATCAGGCTTCATCAAATCTTACCCTGGAGGTCCAATGCACTTCAGAGTTTAGCTCCAACCCTGATAAAAAACTCACCTACCTGTGAGTTTCTAATGAGCCTTATATACTGATTAACATGCACAGGTGACATTAATTAGGGTTAGATCCAAACTCTGCAGTGCATTGGACCTCCAGAGTTAAATTTGATGAAGCATGCTCTAAATGAAGTAAGACATGTTCTGGAAGTAATTACAATTAAATTGTTCCAACATTATTGTTATGGTGTGCTTTTGTCAATGTATTAGAATGATTATCACACCTTTATAGTTATAATTATTGTAATGGGTCTTTAGAATGCTTAGAAACTCATAGGCTCATAAGATGTTTTATTTTACTGTAATGCAATATTTTTCTCAGAACCTTTTAAACAATTTGTTCTGCTGCCCCTTTTTTAAAGGCGCCCTGACTAAATGCTGACTTAAGGCTGTAAAAACAGCCCTGTCAAAAAATAAGCATAATGTCTTATAAACCATCCTCTGATTTTGAATAATGCATGCATAAGGTCTTAAAGGTAGTCCCAAGTGTTACTGGTGAACACAATGCCTATGGGTAAGAAGGCAGACAGGCAAGCAATTAAACATCCCTGGAAAAGTAGGCCACGCCAAAATTACACACCAGCCATGACTGTGCCCTGCTGGGATCCCCAAAGACAAAATAGAGAACCAAGAATTACTCAAAAGGTGGGAACATACAGACACGTTTGAAAAATAAAATAAAAAATGCTCTCAAGGACAAGTAGTGTGAGGCTAGAATCATTCATCTTAGCTAGTGTTTTATTATTAATTGAACATTTTTACGGTAATAGAAAGCTTCAGTACATTGTATATTTAGCAGACATTTAATCATAATTGACCTTATTTAGCCTCCTAATAAACATTCCTGGCCTTAGGTCAACAAAAAACTAATTTTCCAGTTCATTCAAAGCAGTTCTAAGATTCAGTCTCTCTAAACCTCTCCCTTCCGTGAGCCTACTCTGCTCTGATTGGTCAGATGGCACAGTCTGTTGTGATCGGTATACCATGTACAGCACATCGGAAACGATAGGCCCATAGTTTTGAACACTCAATGGAAATCCAAGCATCTATCATTCATCATACATTTATTCAGTGGAGCTGTTGGTCCAAATAAACTGGGTACTGAACCAGCTTACAATCATTTTGTGAATACTCCTCTGAATTCCCCAAGATTAGAGAAGCAGTAAAATAATGTGTTTGTGGGCGGGGTCTAGTTGTTTGCAGCTGTCCATTGTAGAACATGGACGGGAATTATTCAAATGTGTTACACCGTGATAGATGGGATTCGAATGGAGTTGATTCTTTATTTTGGGAGACAATAGTTTAACTTATTGTGCTCTTTTCGGAAGAACAACTTTGCAGATTGTTTACATTCACATACTGCATGAAATAGGGGCAAGTGTGTTAAGCAACATAGTCATGAAGAGAAGTACATTTATAATATGTTTAAGAACTGAAGTACATTACAAGTGCTCAGTCATTGTAATTAAGCACAATTTTTTATGTATCATTCTCAATTGATAACCTGTTTTGTACAGAAATTTGTGATATTAGAAGTTTTTGGGTTGTGAATGCCACTTCATGTTTACTTTAATATCTGTGTGATTCGCCTGTAGCATTTGTCAAGTTCTGACTATGTAAAATGAAACATCTCATGCTACATTTGAGCACCAAACTACGCTCTTGCCTAAAATGGGGTGACAGATGTCACAATCAGAAATCTGTTGGGACCCTGTTAGAGGGGGTCGGCATCAGCACCGTGGGACAGCTTCCTGTTGAGATGAGTCATCTGTGTAAAAACAAAACGTGTTGTCGTGGAGCTTTGCTTTCCCTAAATGTGTGGTGTTCTGTGATTTTTGTTATAACCTTGCTTGCTTTACTTAGTCGTGATGGGTGACCTGCTACCTCGCTCCCAGTGGCCAGACAACAGCTTTTGGGTGACAGGAGCACAGCAGGACACATGCACACACACACACACAGAAATTTGCTGTAATCTTTTGAGGGAGCAAATCAATTTCTTAAGCCATAGGCTTTGCCCTCTTAGTATGTCAAATGCATCTTCTTACCAAGATGAAAGAGACGTTTATCATGACATACATGTTTGTAAGACTCAATCTGAGAAAAAAAAAATAGTCCAACTGGATCTGTCACAGCACTTAAGTATGCATGAAAACCAGAGGGACAGCATTAGTCCTATTTCTTGGCACTACAATTTACAAGCTCCACTGTGAAATGATATTTGCACACTCATTTAGGGCACTATATATATGTGTGAATATATGAGAGAGAAAGCCAGAAAATATTTTATTGATAAAGACGTATCTCAATCCTACACTCCTTTTAATGACATTAGTCTGACTTCCACTGAGGTACTTAGATTGCATTTTTGGTTGTTGTTTAATGTTTAAATAAATTATACTTACAAATACTGACATGTTGTTTTCCACTGTGCTTTTCCTCACATGCGTCACAAGTGCATTGCCACAGGTTGTGGTGAGACACGAAAGCTTGATGCTTCAGCTGGCTCCATAGCAACAGTGAAACATCACAATTTGCTAAACCTTAATTTAACATGACCTGTTTCTCTCAGGCACTTCCACGCTCTCATGTTGTCCCTAAATGGCATTATGTTCTGTTAAAGGGTTTGAAAATGCTACTGTGTGTTTTATATGTTTGTAGTATTTTCATTACTTATCTGCCAAAACATTATTTCATATATATTTATAATTTTGTCCTCTTTGAAAAAGAGGTGCACGTAGTTATACTGAATGTGTACTTGTAGTATACTTATTTGTCAACTTAGCTAATCTGGGAGGGCATGCAGCAACACCAACAAACAATCGCAAGCTATTTTAAACAAGTTACATGATCTTATGAGCTCACTGTTCTTTGTGGGATTTTTTGTCTTTGACTAAATTTTTCCACCAGCACAGATCTACTGCACCCTATACTTTCAGAAAATTCTCTTAAATCTAAAACTTCAGAAGGATTTGCAAATGTCCTTACGTTTTATATCCAATCAATAATAAAACAAGTTTAGAAGATCTTTTGAACAACATTCTCACACATCTTGCTCTCATACAACGCAGTCTTACAGGCTTTTAAATGAATGCTCTGTAAGGATAAAGACAGACAATGTTATTGCTCATACATTACTCTTTCATAGCTCACAAGATTTGGAGTATACTCAAATGTTCAAATTTCAATTTCATCTGAAGTATTTCTCTGAAAACTTTGCTCTTTTGTAGTTATTAAATGTTATTATTGTTTATTTTTAAGTTTGACAACTTATGACTTTTCATTTTGATTGAAATAAATAATAACCAGTAGCCAACATTTCATGATTTCAGCAATTTATGATGGCTCAAATTAAGAGACACCCTGCATTTTTACTACATTTCAAAAAGGAATTACATTTCTTTCAAACGCTGCTGTGTTGATGGGTAGCATGAAATAGGCTATTAATTTATTCCTTTTAGAATTGCCACTGTTTAATAGAATTATTTGTTTCTACTAGTAATTCTACTAACTATATTTTGCATCTAAATTTTCAGCATTTAGTTAACATCAGTTGATTATAGAATTGGTGCAAACCTGACAATTGTTTTTCGATCTGTATCTTGACATTCAGGATGTGGCTTAGTCTTCTCAGCACAAGAGAATGTGAGGTGAAGGAGAGATATGAACAGACAAGATGAAGAGGGCTGCTAATTAGCCAAGCAGAAATAAACCAGCTGTCAGTCTAATGTGCGACTGCTGTGCTTCACTCATATGAGACCCCAACCCACCCAGGAGAGAGACATTGTGATCATTTTAAGTCAGCGGAATGAGCTCTGACAGATTCACCAAGTTATCAAACATCAAACAATGTTTTAAGTAGTAAAGTTGATTTCTAATATAAATATTCAAAGGCTATTATGGTTAATCAATTACTTGGGTATCAGTTAGAGGAATATGTATTATGACAAAACAAAAAGTATTATGACAACAAATTATATCTTTCTTTTTTTCTTACAGCTGTTTTATTTTAATATTAGCTGTAACATCTAACTAATCTGGTCTAACTGATTTTGGACAGCTGCATGTTAATTTAATGCAGTTAATTAAAATGTATTATAGTTTAAATGTGTTTGACCCACTTAAAATAGTAATTATAAGTCCATCTTTGAATTTATGACAGTAATTATGTCTTTTAAGAATGATTATAAATACATAGTTTAAGACATTATTTTAGATTAAATGTTTCAGACATTATTAGTGTACTTGCAGTCATAAACGTGTATTGTCTTTGAGTGTCTTTCTACTTCACTAATATTACATTATTTGCAATGAGAGTTACCCTTTCAGTCAAATCACTTCAACGTTACATATGGGATCTCACTTGAGAGACCAATCGTCTTCGAATCCTTTGGAGAAGGCCAATGAATATTGGTGTGCAATAATTACAGCCAGGTGCACCTTATCACAGCATGAGTATAAGAGGGACAGCTGGATTGCACATGCAGCTTTTCGCTTTTGGAGCCTCATCTGAACGACATAGAGTCTGCTGGAATAGAAAAAAGCCAGCAAATTTCTGCCGCACTCCATAGACCTATGGTGGTGCTTCCAGAGCAGTGCGCTTCCCCGAATGCCACCATGCTGAGTGTCTCCTTTGGAACATCCCAAGAGGATGAGATGTCTTCCACAGCATCAGAAGGAGAGTCGGTGCGGGACAGGGGCCGTACGCGTCCACCTTCGGCTGATCCGTTTCGGCTGGATGATTGGTATCTGAGTTTTCGGACCGTGGTCGTTGTCCCCCTCGGTGCCCTTCTTCCCTGAGGTGCATGAGGAGCTGACCAGATCGTGGCGAGCCCCGTACTTATCACACCTGGCCCCCAGCTCCTCTCCACCCTCGACAGAGGTACAGTCAGGGGGTACGTGCCCATCTCGCGGGCCGGGCATACCACCCAACCTTGCTGAGATGGCCCACGTTGACAAAGTCCGCTTTCTTGACACGCCCATCTCGCAGGTTGGCCTCTTCGGTGACACTGTAGAGGACTTTGCCCAGAAGTTCTCTGCAGTTCAGCAGCAGTCTGAGGCCATAAGTCCCATCTTATCGTGCAGGGAGTATGCCAAGCCCCCTAGCGCCTTGCCTCAGACTGCTCGTCGCCGAGGGCATCCCCACGCCGCACCCAGTCATCCTGCTCCATCCTCGGCTTAAGCACACGATACTAGGCTGCTAGCACGACGTCGAGCTGGCTGCGGCCACGGGATGCCGCCCTTTCCTCAGGGCCCGGCCCGGAATACCTGTAGCCCCAAGAAGCACCACTGACACGGGCAGCCCGGAGGCTGAAAAAAGCAGTCTGCCACACCTCTGGGCCCAGTGCCCCGAGGTCCCATCTAACCAGTTCTCTTTTTTCTCCTCGGATGCAGACCCGGAGCCCTGGATTGCCAGCGCAGGAACCAGTGGAAAAAGGTAAAGGGCTGCTCAGAGCAGTCGGACTAGCCCCCAGGACTTAAGTAAATTCAGAGGCTCCTGGGGCATATGGCAGCCGCAGCCGCAGTAACGCCGCTGGGCCTTCTTCATATGAGACCGCTTCAGCGTTGGTTACACGATCGTGAGCCGAGATGGGCATGGCACCGTAGCACACTTTGAATTAGTGTTTTCCCAGAGTTTTGCCGCCTTTTCAGCCCGTGGACAGACCTTGCTTTCTACGGGCCAGAGTGCCCCTGAGTCAAGTGTCCAGGGATGTTGTAGTGCACACGGATGCCTCCTCCATGGGTTGGGGTGCTCTATGCAACGGGGCAACCAGCCTCGGGTCCCTGGACAGGCATATCAATTGCCTTGAGTTGTTAGCCATGCTTTTGGCCCTGCATCGTTTTCTACCGATGCTGCTCCACAAGCCCGTGCTGGTCCGGATGGACAACACTGCAGCCGTAGCGTACACCAACCCTCAAGGTGGTCTACACTCCCGCCGCATGACAGAAATCGCCCGCCCATCTGCACCTATGGAGTCAGACGCAGCTGAAATCTCTATGCGCATATTCCAGGGATACTTCAATCCACCCACCCTGGAGAATGGCGACTCCACCCCCAGATAGTCCAGCGGATCAGAAGCCACTTCGGCGGGGCAGGGATAGATCTCTTTGCCCCTCCGAGTCCTCCCACTGTCCTCTGTTTTACTTCCCCCTGCGACGCACCCCTCGGTGGGGATGCACTGGCACACAGCTGACCTCCGGGGCTCAAGTACGCCTTTCCCCCAGTGAGCCTCCTTGCATAGACCCTGTGAAAGATCAGCAAGGACGAGAAGCAAGTTCTGATGGTAGCGCCTGACTGGCTCTCCCGGACATGGTTTGTCGACCTAATGGTCCTCGTGGCAGTCCCTCCTTGGAAAATTCCCTTATGGAGAGACATTTTCTCTCAGGGGATGGGCACAATCTGGCACCCACGGCCCGATCTCTGGAACTTGCAAGTCTGGATCCTGGACGGGACACGGCAGACCTCTCCAGCTTTCCAGCAGCTGTGATTAACACAATCTCTCAGTCTCTGGCCCTCTCAACAAGACAGGCATACGCTCAGAGATGGGGTCTGTTTGTCAACCTGTGCTCCTCACACCAAGAGGACCCACAGAGATGTCTGATTGCAGTTGTGCTTTCCTTCCTGCAGGAAAAGTTGGAGCGCAGACTGTCCCCTTCAACCATTAAGGTGTGTGTCGCTGCCATAGCAGCATACCATGATGCAGTGGATGGTGAATCCTTAAGTAAGCACCAACTCATCGTTAGGTTCCTTAGAGGTGGGCGTCGTCTTAATCCCCCCAGTCCACCCTCGGTACCCTCCGGCAAGCTCCTTCTGAGCCCTTAGATTCAGTCGAGTTGAAATATCTGTCATTAAAGACAGCACTCCTGATTTCTCTGGCCTCTATCAAGTTGATTGGGGACCTTCAAGCTTTCTCTGTCGAAGAAGAGTGCCTAGAGTTCGCCCCGACTGACTCTCACGTAACACTGAGACCTGGGCCCACCTACGTGCCCAAGGTTCCTACCACACCTTTTCTAAGCCAGGTAGTGAACCTGCAAGCTCTGCCCCAGGAGGAGGCAGACCCGGCCTTACAGTTGCTGTGTCCTGTATGTGCATTGCGCCTCTACATTGACCGCACCCAGAGCTTTAGACGCTCCGAGGAGCTCTTTGTCTGCTTCGGAGGTCAGCAGAAAGGGAACGATGTCTCTAAACAAAGGCTGGCCAACTGGGTGGTGGATGCATCTCCCTGTCCTACTTATACCAGGGAGAGCTGTGCCCCCTAGGTCTGAGAACCCACTCCACAAGGAGTGTTGCCTCCACCTCTGCGTTGGTGCATGGTGCCTCATTAGCAGATATCTGTAGGGCTGCGAGTTGGGCGACACCAAACACCCTCCGCAAAGAGGCTGTGTCTTCCCGTGTCTTAAATCAGAAAAGCAGGCAGCGGTACGACCTGCTCTTTGAGTTGTTGAGATTTCCCAGTTCGTCTGAAGATGATTTTATTACACACACACAGGAGACAAAAGACAAAAGGATTGAACACATTGTATATCTTTATTATTTTGAACCTAAAGGATACACAATTCAAAAATACTCAAGGCTTTGCTACATCTCAACTAACAACAGCACAAGATTTCAAAAATCTGTTTTTTTTCTGACAACAAATATAAAAATGGAAAAAGAGCAGACTTGTGACCAAACATAGCAGAAAATCAAGCTTTGGCAGGAATTCAGATGAGACATTTCACCAAATCATCTCAAGAGTCCAAGGTTTTGCCTCTGGTTAAATGCAAGCAAAGACACCAGCTAAAGCAAGTTGCAAAGCTCTAAACACCTCCATCCATTGAGAAACAGTGAGAATATTACAATGCGTCTGACGAACCATGGGTAATTGCTCTCATGAGTTATTTACATCGAGGTTCAAAGTAGGAACCATAACATTCTGTACATTTACAATATGTTCTTTTGCCATTTTATTGTTGGCCTATATCAATATTTCAATAATATGTTGTAATAGGTCGTACATAAAAATGAGTCTAACAAGTAGGGTGTCTGTTTTCATATTCTAACATGAGAGCATGTATGTATATTTTCTGCTGTTTCAGAAACAAAAGCACAAAACTCCCAGTTTTATCATGCCTTTCAAGATTCTTGTTACCTAACTACATAAGGGGCGTATGGATATTCTGCTTCCATAATGGGTCATTGACACTCACAGACATTGTGGGGAAACCGCTTGACAAGATTGCAGAGTCATGCCTTTGTACAAACAATAGTACAAACAAGTACAACAAAAATAAATATGAATAAATAAACATAAAAAAAATGAATGTAAGATTAAAACTACGCAGCTAAAAAATTAAACACTGGACATAAAAGAAACAAATGAGCCGGTGGAAATATTGGGGGAAAAGGGAATTGCGTGATGCAGGTGGACGTGATGACAAATCTTTAAAAAGCAGTGTGGAAAATCTCATTGGCTGTCTGTGTTGGGAGGCTTGACATCGTGTTGTGCGCTTCCAGCTGGAAGCCATGGAGAAACAGAGCGGGAGGTGGTCTGCTTGGCCATGCTGTAGTGGCTGATGACGGTGTAAAAGCGTCCACGGCTGTTGGCATCCTGGGCGGTGTAGTAGGCCTCCAGTGAGGCAGGGATGCACCGCTTGTGCTGTTAGAAAAAAAGTAGGAATGAATGTAGCAATGACTCCAAATATGTTCAGTTTCAGCTCAAATTAATTCATGGCCTCTCTGCCCATAGTTCAACAAAATCATGATGAAATGGCAGATAATCTTCACTTCATTCCATGATATATATATATACAATGAATCACAGACACATCAGTACAAACATCACCAACAATAACAAAATGAACACAAAGAACAAATGAATACAAAGAACAATCATATAAAAAAAGCAGACAAGGACGATTCAGTATCGCTTCAGCTACAGACCATAACCAATTATAACGTACTGACGCTTTTCTGACATCATTTGTTGCATACTGTACGTGCTTTGTCGCAGTAGCATACAATGGCGAAGGGAGGCGACGTGCAAGTGTGACTAATTAAAAATGCTCCAACTACATTAAGAGGCGACATCTGGGCACATTTTGGTTTTCATGTACAAGCTAGAGAAGACACATGCTGTGTGTAAATGTCATGTACAAACAAAAAATAACCACTAACCTGAGAAACCACATCAGCCATTTTCAATCTGAGCTGTTAATGCCTGTCAGCATTAAGTATTTAGTATTTACATCTGTTTATTTGTTCTACATGCTCCTGTTATCTTCTTTGCCCAGACTTGAGTTTAGTTTGATGATTGATACATTCAAGAAGTGTGTTTGAGCTGGTAGAATTAACGGTTTAGTTCATATATCTGACTGCTTGTATTTATTGACAAAATTATAAATGGAAATTGAGGATACAGTGGATTGTTAATGCATCGTGAATTGAACCAAATCGATGACATGATAATCGTGCTCGAACTGAACCATGAGACCCATGTAGTCCATGCCCCTAATCTGTAATAGTTAAGATGCGATTAAGTATATTTAAAAATATTTTTATATTTAAATGTAATATTCAGTAACACTGTAGTTAAAATTATTATCAATAAATAAAATAAAATAAAATAAAAGTTTTAATTTGACATTAAAGTTCACTTTTTAAAATATAGATATGAGAGTCTACTAAGTGGCCTTTTAATTTGGCTTTTTTGGCCTTTAATATTGTGAAATTTCATTTAAAAAAACAAAGTGAGCATTAGTATCAAAATGTATCAATTTGAGTAACTATATGAATTTTACGGTTACACTATATTTTGATAATCCACTTTAGACATCCTACTAACTATAAGTAACTTTGTAACTACATGTCTACTAACTCTTGGAGTAGACTGTTATGGTAGGTTTAGTTTAGGGTTAGTAGAATAAGTTGATATATAGTTTTTGATAGTCAGTATGTTGTACTGTATGTTGTGGACCCATCAAAATAAAGTGTTAGAAGATATTAAGCAGACCGTCTACTAATACTCTAATGACTGCTGGTTGACATGTAGTTGCAAAATTGCGTGCTGTTAGTAGAATATCTAAAGTGGACTATCAAAATAAAATTACAGCATTATATATTTACAGTATTTCTCAGTAACCATACAGTAACCACATTAATATGTAATTTTCAACTGTTAAAATTGATCAGTGTTATTTTCAGACATAAGTTCTGAAGTTTAGGCAAATAAAACAACCGTTACAGATGGTATTTAAATAGTTTTGAGTTTAATAAATGAAGAACATGGAGAAAATAGGACATTTCGTGATCATCTGCTTACCTTATACACAAAGCCATCAGGGCAGGTGTGGTCATAGGTAAACGCTTTGTACACCACCAGAAACACTATACAGGCCAGAAAGGCCAAGGCCAGTATGATGAGGATGGTCACCTGTATGTGGAAAAAAGACACAAAGTTTATTACTGTGTTTATTACAACTGGTCATAAGCTACATTGTAAAGATAGTTGTGAGACAGGAACAGAACTGACAAAAATTACATTGCTTGAATAAAAACAGTAAAAATGTTTTTCATTTGTACGAAAAACTGTAACACGACCAAACAAAGATCATGCTATTTTTATAATTAATGAAAAAAAAAAAAAAAGATATTCAAAATGCATCTGAAAATAAGCAAAACATTACGCAAATCAGCTTCTCAGATGTATTTATCTATGTTTAATTTAAAATGTAGTGTTTTTCAATGTCTTATGTTTGTTAAAAAGTGATAAGAAATATTTCTGGCTATAGTTTTTTTTTAAGTTGGATGCATGATACCCTCATGAAACATCCCATCTCTCATCTCTCTGCCGCTCCACTTCCTATAAACATTGATCTATCCTATCGAATAAAGGCAAAAAACGCCAAAAAATAAATCTTTAAAAGTATGTCATACATTAACACGAGTGTTAGTTATTAAATTGTTTCAAGCTCTCTGATGACTCTTTAAACCTCTGCAAAGGCAAAGACAGAACTGGGGCTAAACGCTCGGATGGAGACAATAGTGTGATCACATCTCTGATGTCTTTTTCATCAGCGCTAATTTTTTCACATCACTGTCAACTTCAAGTACATTGACCTCACAGGATACAGTTCAGTCTGTCACACTACATTTGTCTCGATAAAGCAGCTCACACAATAAATATGTGTGGTGCAATCTAGAAATCCCATGCTTAAAGAAGCCATTGCTCAACCAGACTAATTTGTCAGTGACGATTAGTTCTGTAAAAATTCAGGCCACTTTCAGTTTTTTAGTCCAAGAAACAGCAAATGGATGTTTTTGAGGACTGACTAATTAGAATTATGCAAATGGGAATGAAAGATACATGAGAGAAAACCAGTTGACATCTGAATATTTCAGATGGTATAAATGAACGAGTTAATAACAGATTCATTAATTTTTTTCTTAGTCCTGATCTGAATATAGGACTTGAAGTTCTGTAAAAGTGAAACCAGGAATGGGTTGTATAATTGTGTGAAATGTATCATGAAAATCAAGCAGTTTCGCCAAGCAAATATTAAGAAATAGGTTGCAGCAATTTTTATTTCGTCTGAACTTGAGAAATCCGCGATGGGACTGAGCGCGAATAGCTTCAGCGATTCCTTATAGTACAAAATCGCTGTCAGTGCATTGATGCATTGATCTTTGCATTTTTGTTCAGCACCCCAGTGTCTGCCTTGTTTTAATAAATGTCTCCATGCCTATTGTTCACTGAAGAAGCAAGATTGCGAAATCAACCACATAACGTAACAGAACAACCAACCTGAACTAGAGATGGCATTTGCTGCGGGACTCACCGCTTTGATCTGCCGTGCTCCGTCATTTGAAGACTTCATGGCTCATTGTCTGACCTGCAATCATCTCTGCGGACGTCACCCCGCGATTACATCCCTGTGCGGCATCACAGACTGTGACGGATCCTCCCCCACAACTCCATACCGTGAAGAGGAGTATGGGGGTGTATCGTGACAAAATTTTCGCAGTCCGGAGAGCTGTCGTCTAACCCTGCAGTTTCTGATCTGCAAATAACGTGTTTCAGTCCTGTTTCATGGTGACAGGGGCCGTGTTTAGCCCAGCCAGAATTGGTTGTGCAGCCAGGAAAACTGCTTTCCCCCATTTTAGCGGACCTGATCTGCTTATGATGAGTTCCGCCACCACGTCACAGCAAGCTGCATGGCATCACAGCTAGGGGAGCTGTCACCCATCTTAGCGGTCCATGATCTGCTTATGATAGGAAACCAACTCCAGTTCACAGTGATTACCAGTCGTATCGGTTGTACAGCCAAGAGAGCTGTTGAAGGCCCTCACAGTTTTCCGCCATTAACGGGTCTCAACCCCAAGTCACTGTCCAAGGAGCCGTGTTCTGAAGCATTGGTCAGCGATTGGGGTCCATTGTGGCTGGATCCGCCAGACCCGGTCTGTGATCCGGCATTATCATTGACTGTTCGGCCCAGGAGGGCGCTGTCAGTGTCTGATGAGCCCAGTTGGGTCTCTCTGAGGGTGGTGTTACTGACTGCTCGGCCTTGGAGGTCATCCTCGCTGCCTGCTGAACCCAGGTGGGCCTCTCCGCCGCCCGCTCCACCTTGGAAGGTGGTGTCACAGACTGTTCGGACCTGTTCGGAGACCTTGGTCTCTGTGTGCACTACCCCGGAGGGCACTGCAATCGTCTGCCCCGCCCTGGAGGGCGTTCCCGCTGTCTGGTTTGCCCAGGTGGGCTTCTCCCCCATCGGCTCCGCCCTGGAGGGCATCTGTACTGTTTGGTCGATTCAAGAGAGTTCTTCGTGGCCTGATAAACCCCGGTGGGCGTCTCCACCGTCTGCTCCACCCTGGAGGGTGTCACTCCCATCCTCAACCACATAACGTAACATAAACATTTTAATAATAATAAAAATAATGCTTTTATGTTGTAATGTTAACTTTTATTTTGTTTATGGCTATTGGCTACTATTGAAAAACCTTTAAATGAAAATACTGAAAAAGTTACCAAAAAGGTATTTATTACACTCACAGTGATGAAATAATGTTCTCAGTGTGAAAACGCAATTATAAAACAAAATAATATTATAAAATATTGGGCCACAAGCCAGATATATTAACTGGATTAGTTAGATCAGGTGATAATGTATACTGATATTTGGAGGCTCAGCCCAGAACATTAATACACCTAGGAGTGTGGGCATGTGGTGTCATCCATCTGATTCTGAGACACTTCAGCACAAGGGGAAAAGAGGAAGTAAAAGAGAGAGGGAGGGAGAGGAGCGGGTGCGAAAGAGGGATGGATGTGAGTTATATTTTTAGTGTTTCATTCATAAAATGGTGTTGGTATTTTTAGATTTTCATTCAGATTATAAATTGAGAAAGCAGCAGCCGTGTCTGCCTGTGGGGAGCAGGCAGGGTGTCATCCTGGAACTAACAAGGCAAAAAATTGAATGTACAGCATTCAATGTTTCCTCCATTTTTTCTTCTTTCCTGTTAGCTTGCAAATTAATGCACCACTCTAGCAGCTCATTAGTAGAAAATATCAGGAGTCACATAACAGTTTTTAATCAGACAATTGCTTTTTTTTCACTTGAAGCTGATTTAATGATTTTTAAAACCACAGTTGTGTGACATATTTATTGATAGAAAAAAACATGTTTTTGACTTTGCATATAGAGATGCATTTAGTTAGCTGTAATTTCTAACTTCTTTTTTTTTTTTAATCAGAAAGAAGCAGTTTATTTACCAGCAAGACACATTGCAGTGGCAATGAAGAGTGTTAAAATATGTGTTAAACCTTTGACTAAATAGGTTTGGTTCCAAATTAGTCCAAGCCCAAATAAGGAATTTATTGAAACAATTATTAACATTTTCCAGTTTAGGGTGTTTGAACATACATTTAATAAAGCACATTTTTGATTAGCATCCATTCATCAAAAACAAATATTGCTGCAATTCATAATTTTCTATTAATAACGTTGCAGGTATGAGAAACTTTGCAGCTTCTTCACAGAGACTGATTTAATATGATGTCATAATCAGAGGGATCAGCCCCGGCTAATGCTGTTACATTGGAATAAATGTCAGGGGAACGATTGCATTAGAAGTTCATTTTGACTCTTTAATCTCCAGATACAGATGATGATATAGTGTCCGCACTCACATGTGAACTGCTCTTGCACAGCGTCTCAAGGTGGACGTTTTAAAATCCATCTGTGCACCCACTCAGCTGCTTGTGATTGAACTTGTTTTGGTAAACGCTTAGCTGCTCTAGCTCCAGGCCTTGCACAAAGTAACGCTGTTAAAATTTGAGGGAAAGATCTATGTCTCATAAAGGTCTATTTTTAGGAATAATGTAGCATTGCTATAAATGTATGTAATGCTTTTATTTGATTTACCTCGTGAAGACCCGATTGTAATCCTACTCAACTGTTGTGTGGGTGGTCTGTTCCACCTTGCCTTTCAGTTTAACTGACCGGTGAATCATCTCAGCCTTTAATCATATTTCAAGCGTGGATTAACTTTTATCACTGCGATTAAGTTAGGAATTTCCTGTGATGCTAAATTTGACTAATGGTAGTTGTGTTACACACTTCCATTAATCCGTGCATTAAACACTCAGAAAATGTGTGTGGTGAAAATCACGACTGAATGGATGGGTGAAAAGATTATCCATTACAAAACAGGACAGAAATAGGATGTTAGGAGACACAGATGGGATGTCAGCACGAACACCAGCTACACCTTTGTTTACCTTCGGAAACAATGCAAGTTATGTTTAGTAAACTAAAATGTTACATGCTGATTGGATTATAAGTCTGGTACAAGAATTTTTCCTCCAGACTTGTTTTGACACATTCTCTTCCCGCTTTTCTTGCACTTGTGTCTTCATATCACTATGCCAAACTGGGCCATGTTTTTAAAATAATGAGATTTATGAAAAACTGACCCTCAGGCCACGGGTTGTGCTAAGAGCACAGGGAGTGTGTTATATAATGAGAAAAGTTTTTTTCCCCCTTTTTTGCCATGTATTCTTTCCTTTATGTTCTGTGTATTGCTGCTGGAGTTCCTAAAATACTTCATACACCTTGAGGGAGGTGTGTTGGTCTAAAAGAGAGCATATTGTTTCCATCTCATTGTGTCTAATGTGAGAACACACTTAATGGTGTGTCTATTTCTGTTGTTTAGGGGCTGTGTTTGACGTCAACACATCATGCCAAGCTTCGAAATCTTGTCGAGGCTTGTTCTTATAATGAGTACGATGCATCTTAATTAAGAAGACCAAATCAAACCTGTTCAGTGGGTCAGAGAGGCAAAGTTCCTGCACTGTGTTTGGCTAAACACTGACAGGAATTAAATATATGCAAGTGTTGAAGAGTAAAAACGTGACATTCAAAAATAATTTGCATTTGTCTCTGTATACATTTGAATGGAATAATTATGATAATGAAGACCAATTATAACGTTAAGAATAATTGTCAAATTTGTGCTGTGCGATTTAATAAAATCAAACTAAATGAATTATTTGCTGTTTGTAACAAAACCTAATCAGAAGACTGAAAGGAACACAGTTAAAAAGATGATGTTTTATCCAGTCTAATCTGAGAAACTCTACTAGAAATGTGGTTGTCAAAGGCCCCTCGTTGTCCAGTATCCATCACATATTTGAACCCTGTATTGGATATTTTGCTTGAACCAAATTAGGACAATGTTTTTCAAATTGGTTTTAATATTCTATTAACAGAAACCGGGAGTGTTAATGTAATCATGATTCATTTTTTGATTCTGGAATAAGAAATGTGATTTCATTTTAACAAGTAATATATATATATATACATGGGCAACTAACTGTTGTGTGGATGAATCATTCACCTACACTGTCTTCAAAACAGAAAGGCTGGAATAATGTCATATCTGCTAAAGCAAAATCAAACAAGACTGTTGATCCTCAAATCAGTTTAGTGATACCTGAACTCTTTCTATGTGTAAACAGAACAACTTTGTGATGACTCAGTTGGGACACCTAGTGGTAGAAAATACACAAACAGGAACTCTAGGGGTGGCCTACAGTATGCTATTAATAATGGCAAATGAATGGAAATAAATAACTCCCAGTTTTATAAGATCTTTACAGTCAGTTTCAGGGTAGGAGGATAGAAAGCAAGATACAAAAATAACTGTATAAAGATTCCCATTCTATCCCTTTAAGAAAGCCAAACCATTTTCCTTTGTGTTAGCAGAGATCCCATATGGCAAACTTTTTCCTTTTTCTTACCAATATTTTAATTTTATTTTTGGTTATTGGAGCTATTTAAAAAAATAAAACAATAAACATATGGGAAAAATATTAAATTGTTAGAACTTAATTCATAGGGTTTAAATAATTGGAGCATCAGGACCGCCGGTACCTGGTGTTTTGTTATGGGTACATGCCTTTATATGACTATAAAAGTCTATAAAAGTAATACTTTGTAATGTCTGGGAGAGACTGTAAAGGGAAATCTAAGAGTGCAATCAAGGCTGAAGTTTATATATATATATATATATATATATATATATATATATATAAATATATAATTTAATGTACAGTGTAGTTAGCTTGTTTGTGCAATTCACACTTCATTTTTATTTATTTTCTTGCTTGCCACTATTACTTCTGAACCTTGAACTGGTAAGGGTTATTATACCCCTATATTATTATATATATTACTGTATAAGTGCAGGCTTGCTGTGTTTCTGAAAAGGCTAATGTTGTCATCTTTTGTGATCCTCCTCGCTAATTACAGTCCACGCCACCTTCTGATTTAAAAGGTGCAAGAGGCACATTTGATTAGATTACTTCCTTATTAAGAACTGGGTGTTGTGTCTATTCTGCCTGGAAACAAATCTTCATTCAGCCACTGTATGTGTGATGAAGGCAACTGAGAATGGCAGATCCATTTGCTAGCTTTAATCAATAATCCAGGTCAAACAGGCAGGGTCTAAACAACAGCAAAATGGTATTGTACAAGAATAGTCCAGAATACAAGCAGGATAGGTTGGTCCGGATGGGGCAAAACAGAACGATTATCCAAAAAGGCAAGGCTGGGTCGGTACACGGGAAAATCCAAACACAAAACATGAAACAAGGAAAATGCTTCATACAGAGGGAAACTCACAGGACTCGTACTCACAGTGAGGACTGGATCATAAACGGGACCTTAAGTACACAAGATAATGACAATGATTTAACTAGCAGGAGGAGCTAATAAGTTGTCTTGGTAACAAACAAGTGAGTAGGCAGAGAGGGGAGCCAGGTTAGAGCCAGTCCAGAGGGCCACGGTTGTGCAGGCAAAGCAGGGAGCCATGGTAGAGCCAGACCGGGTGAAGGCAGCGAAGATGGCGTTGACACCCTCCAGGGTGGTGCTGATGGAACAGAAGACCTCCTGGGCAGTGCAGGTGGAGTAGAGGGACAGAAGGCCAGGGCTGAGCCACAGGACACCAGGGCAGAACAGGCGTGACTGAAACAGAGAGCACAGAGAGGTTAATGATGGTCGTAACAGGGCAGGATAAGGATTCCAGGGTGGCCTTCTTAGCCATGACCATGCAGGGTGAGGCGTCAAAGGGGCGGCCCTTATGGCCGAAATAGGGCAGGCAGGAGTTCAACGTCATCGGTGGCCGTGACAATGAATGAGCAGGGCAAGGCAAGGCTTCATTGGTGGCCCTAATGGCCGTGGCACGGCAGGAAAAGGGTTATACAGCTTCCATGGCCATAACAAAGGCTCAGAAGCGGCTACTTTACCTTAGCCGTAGCTGGGTGAGACGAGGGTTCAATGGGGGCCCTTCTGGCCGTGGCAGGGCAGGACAAGAGTTCAATGACCTCCGTGGCCTGGACTAGGCATGACGAGAGTTCATTGGCAGCCCACATGGCCGTGACTAGGCTTGAAAAGAGTACTTTGGCGGCCTTCATGGCCATAATAGGGTCAGGTGAGAGTTCATGGGCAGTCCCCAGCACCAGAGCCAGGTCATACGGGTGGTCCATGGCTTTTTTAGCTGTAATGGAGTGAAAAGAGTAGGCTAAGTGTTCATGAGTGGTCCCCAAGGCCGGAGCCGGTCCAGGGCTTCCGTAGCCGTAACAGGGCAAGGCGAGGGTTCTATGGTGGCCCATACGGCCATGGCAGAGCAGGACAGGGGGTTCAACAGCCGTGACTAGACATTACGAAGACTCCAAGGCAGTTTCCTTAATCATGCCAGGGGAGGACAAGGGTTCTTTGGCTACCAGGGCTACCACCTGAAACCCAATGCCCTCCGGAAATCTACGGTCTGAGTCAATCTCTCTGGGGGTTGTACTGACCTCCAGGGGGGTCCACCAAACTGTATACCAGCCTCATACATCTTGGGAAAGCCCTGGTTTCTTCATATGCAACATGGTGGCTGAAGACTGTGGCTTGAGTTCCACTTTGGCTGAAGGATCAGTGCAGTGGCTCAGGGTCGAGGCTATCATGCGCTGTGGCTCAGGGTTGGCAGTCATCTTGTGCAGCAGCTCAGTGGCCGTGGCCTTGAGTTGGCCGCCATTTTGTGCAATGTCTCTGCATGTACAAGAGATGTTCTGTGACTGTGGATTATCAGATGTGGAGTGACATGGCTCTAGCAGATCAGATGAGAATTGGTGAAAGGTGCACTTCACTTATGAAGATCTGCGGTGGGTGGACGTGACTTGACTTGATCAGGGATGTTCAACTGTGGCTTGGCTGGTGGAGATCAGTGACGGCTTGACTTGACCCCTCAAAGGCAGCAGTGGTGTGATGGAGCGGCGTGACTCCTGCGCTTCCACCATTTCGCAATCGCACTCAGGGGCATACACCATTTTGTGCGTGGCCCTTCCGTGAAACCCATGCACAAAGTCCAAAAAACATTCACAAATGATTAATAAGTGATTATTATGTTTAGTAAATTAATTTACAAGTAATTTACAAGTTGTGATATGTTGAAAAGCACAAAAAATGTTTTTTTTTTTTATTTAATAAAGTGTGTAAACCCTTTGTCTCATTAGGACAGATGATATGTTGGGTAAAGATTGTAAACACATGGAGTATTTTAGCACTGTGCACCTCATGTGAACTTCAGTTGAGGATAAAGCTAGTTCACATTATCAGTAGATCCCACACACTCCACACAGAACACAATCGTCTGTTCTAATGATTATAATTATGATTATTCTAATGTTTATATGTGAATCTGTTTATCTGTAGCTTGAAGTCTTAGAAAAACTAGGCGAGGCGAGGATCAAACAACGGCAATCGGCACAGCAGAGGTAAGACAAAATCATAAACAGTACACAGGCATGAGATCGGGGTATCCAGCAACCAAACAGAGAACAGAGTCCGGGCAAAAGGTTGGGGTATCAGGCAGAGAATCAAACGATAAGGCGAAGCAAGGTCGGTAACGGGAAATCCAGAAACACAAATGAGGATGGTGGAGACAATGACAACATGTGACAAGACATACAAGGAGTGGAAAAAACCAAACAAGCAACAAGGAGACTGGAAGTGCTGGACTAGAGTTCGGCTGGCACTTCCAGCAGATCGTGACAGCAATATATGACTTTTTTATATTTTTAAGTAAAAACTAAAAATATTGTAATGGTATATAAAACATAATAGTAATAATTAATAATAACAAAGCTAAATGTGTCTGAATATATATGGTCTGCCTTGTATCCTTTATACCATGAAGCATCTGCGTTTTTGCTGAAAAATAGCTTTGAGATATTTTCTGAATCATAAACAAATGCAGCCATTTTATTATTTGTGCTGTTTAGCAATGTATTTACTACTTTAGCTTTTACTACGGGCAAAATAATTAGTTGCTATAATAATTTAAAATGTCATGTCTCCTAATATCTCCAAAATTCAAAACTTTGTGATATTTGTAATAATGGCATCTGTTGGTGTGTATATGTTTGTATGTGATCCCTGGATCACAAAAGCAGTCATATGTACCACAGGTATATTTGTAGCAATAGCCAAAAATACACTGTATGGGTCAAAATAGTAGTTTAGTTTTTTGCCAAAACTCATTAAGATCATGTTTCATGATTATATTTAGCACTTTTCCTATCAAAAAATATATAAAAACATATTTTTTGATTAGTAATAAGAATTATTAAGAGGATCATCTGGACAACGTCAAAGGCAGTTTTCTCAATATTTTATATATTTTTGTAGTACACTTTGTGTGTCTCTTTGTGCAACATCTGCAGTCATCTGTGCATTTCTCTGATGATAAAGGGAGGTGCTGTCATGTAAAAATACATGGTATAAATGCAAAACTCTCACAACACACCTCAGACTTTATGGATATGCAACACTTCATGTGTGAGTATGTCTGTCAGTTTCATTTTACCTTTTTAAATTGATGGATGTAGCATAAACCACAAATCGCATACAGTATTGAAAATTGTTGTTCAGCTTGCTCTTTCTGTTAGATGAACAACAAACAATTTTGCTTGTTTTCCATAGAGAAAAAAAGGCAATCTGAGCAAATATGGCAGCGAACGGCTCCACTGACTTTCTTTTCAACAGCACCTCCGTGTCTGAAAGCAACTGTACTAGTGATCTGCTTTTTGAGTGCACTGAGAACTTTCTTGGAATGATTCTTACTTCCTTCTCCACACTTTTCAATGTTGCTTTCGCGCTTCCTCTAAACGTCTGGATTCTGTGGCTGGCAAGAAAATCAGGAGGTGTTACATCCTCAGACTTCATCATCTTTAATCAGTCGGTTGTTGAGGTCATTGCTAACAGCTCCGTAATTGTTTTTATATTAGGTTCAATCTTTGATGAGAAACTGGTTATTTATATCTCAACTTACCTGTGCTGTACTTTAGTTGTGGGTCGACCATTCTTTCAAGCCTTTTTCTGCGTGGAGCGATACCTGGCTGTGGTTCATCCACTGGTTTACCTGAAATACATGAAAACCCCTAAGATCAAACTATCAGTTGTTGGACTAGTTTGGCTGTCAATCCTGTTATTTGGATGGGTTCTTAATGATTCATACCCTAGAATACCAAAACTTTACATAGGAGAGTTGATAATAATGTTGGTTGTCTGTTCGTCTTGTTCTGTCATGATTTTGAGGGTTTTGAAGAAACCCAAGCCAGGAGACGGAGAGAAGGAGAAAGAAGCAGCGTATCAGCAGAAGAGAAAGGCTTTTGTAGCCGTCACAGTCATCTTGATCATGCTGCTGTTTGGCTATGGGACAGTCTCATGTGCTATTTTACTGAGAGATCATGTTCCATATGACACTTATTGTTTAGTTCTATGTTTAAGCTGGTGCACCCTTCTCCCAAGCGCTCTAGTTCAACCTTACCTCTACCTGTCAAAAATAGGCAAGTTGCAATGCATCAAAAGCCATTGACCATAACTGTCTGTATTTATACTGTATGTTTCAGTTTACGTTATTTAGATATTAGAATGACTCATTGTTTTAATGCAATTGACTGAATTCTCTCTAAAGAGCATTGGTAGTTTGAAAACACTACTGTGTTACTGCCTCCTTAGCACTGACTCTGATTTATCTGTAAGTTGTCAGTAAATAAATAAATGTAACTGAAATGCATTTGTCTTGTTTTCTATACCTAAAACATCTTCTCAAATCTTAAAGATCTTAAATCACCGTCTCTAAATATAATTATTTATGTGATTTGTAAAGAATGTGTAATTTTTTTACATAAATACCAACAGTTAAATTGAAAAAAAATTGCATAATGTAATACAGAAAATGCTAAATATATGCATAACATAATATAACAAATTGTCATCAGGCAAAATTCTCATTATAAAACTTGTCACTATATATCCAGATTTGTTAAAATACAACGCATCTGCTTTTAAGTGCTGGTATTACTTGATGTTTAGAATCTCATACAGATTGTACATATTTGTTACATCCTTGTAAATCTTATTAAAGAGACAAGAGTTCATTGATTAAATGAGTCCAGGGGCCGGTTGCATAAACATAGCCATTGTCTTAAGACTTTGTCTAAGAATTAGCCTGACCAACTAAAGTCAGT
>JAUCNO010000425.1:4114130-4151226 GCA_032353835.1 Enteromius viviparus
GATAATAAGTAGTTGAAATAGCCACAAATATCAGAGCATGTCCAAACATCCCAGGGACCCCAAAATCACCTCAGACCCCAGAGGGTTAAGATGGTATGTATTTTCCTGTGTGTGCTGGTGTGTGTGAGAGGTCAGAGCCAGATTGTCAGCAAAGTCAAGATCTTCAAGTGTAGAGAAGAGTATCTTACACCTCTAGACTGGTTTGCTGTAGTTTTTCACATTACCCAGTCAATGTTACCCCCTCAAACGTGAATCTCTAGAAAGGTCTTTGATGAGGGGCTATCTGGATGTGAAAGGTAACAAATTTTAGATTCACTAATAAAAAAACAGTCCTTGGGCCATATTGGCACATGATGTGTTTCAAAGTCAACGTATTGAACTGACTAAACGGACTTGAGCCTTTTGAGAAAAAGGAAGTAGTGGCTGTAGAAAACTCATCGTTTGCTAAAGAAACCGTCTTCTATGACCCACAAGCAGAATTCACACTTCAGCAAAGAGAACGTGAGAGTCATTGTCCTGAACCAAAGTTTGAATGACACCTTTGAAATGAGGAGGTCTGCAAGTGAACTGGAGCGAGTAACCTTGTTCTATGGTCTGCAGGACCCAGCCTGACATGTCTGGGATGACTTTTAAAACCCATAGCTGTGGCCATCATTCTGAGTCTTTTAAATGGCAGGTCAACACAAGGAAGTGGGGCCCTGTCATCTGTGGTAATGGGAAAAGGAGAAGTGCTCTTACGAGTATGTGAGTCCACTATCACAATGGTAGTTTACTTGGGCGCATGCAAGCAGGGAGATGGAGAGCAAGTGCAAGACTTTTTGAGGGTGGTCTGGCCTCCTCCACCACCTCCTGCGAATCATCAAAGGGAGCTTTCACCGGAATACTAACCGGTCTATTTGGACTTCAATTCCCATCATGCCACATAACTGGGTCTGATCAAGCCCACCTGTCCTTTTTCCCGCCCTCTCTCATTAACTGCCCTATTTAAGTAGCATGCTCACAGAATTCTGTGCGAAGTTTAGTTTTTGCTACGGCTAACATTTCTATGCATTGTTTCCTGTTTTGCCTGTTTGTGTTTTTGACCTTGGACTGTTTACTCTCTCTGTGATTGATATCTGCCTGCCTCGAACCCTGCCTGTGACCTCGACTCTCTTTATGTTTGCCTCTGATATTGCCTCTACCCCTTCTGACTACGCCTGTATTTCTATTCTCATTAAAAAAAAATAGATTCCTCCACGTCAGCCGTGTCGTTATAACTAATCACTAATAAAAACATTACTATGTTGCATGACCGAAACTACAAGTGAGGTAAAATGCAAAACACAATTTTGGATTAATTTTAGAACCATATAACCATTGTCTCTTTTTCTCTCTCCATTTGTTTATTCTCTTATCAAAGATTAAACAAGTGTACAGCCTGATGTCCTTGGCCAAAATTGGCCCCAGTTGTAGCATGATGCTAAGTGGTGGGACTAGCGCCAAAATTGCTGGGTGCCTTTCACACTCTGAGTAGCATTTAGATTTGAACTACTTTAGTGTTTTAAGCCACCCTCTGATGTGACATTTTCAAACAAGTTATTTGTTATTATTACTGTTTTTCAGAAATCATGCATGAAATTTGGCAATGGTTTGATGGGGAAAGTCTTGAAGTGTCTTTTTGCTTCAATCCGAGCACCTGATGTTGTTTGCAGGATAAATGAATAATTATTCATTATTTTTCCCATTCTGTCTTCATAGAAATTCATGTTTTTCATCCCCATCCACAACAAAAGAAAAATAGGGAGCAACAAAAAAGCCTCATTTTGGCAAATCAAATTCAGACAGGGGACAGAATCGGCATAAAAGGAGGTCATTCGGACTCAAATGTCAATGTGTTTGTGACACACAAGACATACCACCATCTGTTTTCATGTTTGTCACCCCCACATAGTTTATTCATCATTATCGTGCCCTACTGATGAGCCTCAAGGGTGTAGGGTGTTTTGTTGTTGTTTTTCTTGGTCCCTAGTGTTGTTTTTTGGGGTCAGATTAATCTATGTCCAGAAAACCATAATCCCCAGGCTGGATTTATTCAATAGCTCATCTTCTCTGGAGTGCTGGGAGTATTAATGCTTCATGCTGATTCTGCATGTTCTGTAGAGGTTACAGAATTTTATTATAAAATATATATATAACATGCAAAGATGTACAGATACACCCATGGATGTTAAAATATTTTTCTATATTCCAGCTTAGTCTCACTCCAATAAATATCTGATGCATACTACATGCAAAATTTATCCAACCTAACTGGATGACTATATTTTTTTGAAGTAAGGAAAAAAATAGTACACTGGGCTTTTTAATAATTCCAGATTTCACCTAATTTTTTTACCCCAGTTTTGAGGCTTAAAAACTTTAAAAGACATTCAATGCTTTGTTTAAAGCGCTTAAGGCCCCGATATACTTCAAACGAACTCGAAGAATGAACTGAAATTACATAATTTCAAACAAAATCAGACCAAAACAAAGTTCATTTTGAGTTTGTTTTGGCAGTTCGAATCGGCTGACTTTATGGGGGTTTATTTTTGGCTCCTAAACGCCTTTGATCTACCATTGGTCCGAGGCGGATACGCAATCGGTGGGTGTTTTCTGGATTTTTTTTCCAGGATTGTTTGGTAGCAAGCAAATAAATATTACACCGTACTGCTGCTGCCGTCGTCGCTCTTCTTAAAAAAGTGATTCAAATAAAAATTTTGTCATTACATTGACACTACTGTGCCGAATTTGTTGAATAAACTAGTTATTTTTGTTTGTTTTTTCCACACAAAAATATTTCTCCTCACTTCTTAACATTATGAATGAACCACTGATGGCAGATGGACTTATCTGAGGATGTCTTTCATACTTTTCTGGACCTTGGCTGTGGTATTTACTTGCCAGTCATGAGCCTTCCAGTTTTCAATATACCATATGTGTGGATGTTTTTATGGTATACACTATAATCCAAAGAATTTTGTAATAGCAATATATTACATGTCCAAAAATCTAATATCATGCACCAAGTCCAAAAAACAGAAAGTAGTCTTTCTTCTCTCCAGACACCAAAATCCCTGCAAAATAGTACTGTTGCACATTTTTTTGTTCAGTCTGTGCTCTTTTATACTTTTCCTTTTCTTCTACTGTCTGCCCATCATGCGTGCTCTATAATACCTTTTAAATGCTGCATGGCCTCCTCCCATCTGAATGTTCTGCAGCTCAGGTCATCATTTGCCTGCCTCTGTGACTCAGTGTTTGAAAGAGCTTTTTCTTGTTAGAACCTTGCTAATGGTTTTGATTGTTCCTACAAGATGCATTTATAATTACCATAATTATGGCACAATTTAATTTACTTCTTGTCTGTTAGGCACTGTATTCTGACGCACAAGGCCAGGGCTGATTTTTCAGTTTATAATATGTCTGGCACTTGTTTACCAGCTTTGATAACTGAATAAGCCATGGCTATATAGAGCTTAACTGGAGTGTTTCAAGGACGGTCTAAATAACATGTTCTTGCTGAACTTTTTACAAAAAAAAAAAGTATACTAAGGTCTATAATAAATTAATACATTCATATTTTTTTATGGAAGAGACAGATTTGTTTTTACAGCCATATCATTTCATGATGTAACAAATTTGCTCAAGAGGGGAATATTTTTAATTAATTATAATTGGTTATAATTAATAATAAATATTTCGATTTGATTTCGACTGTAGCAGAATTAATGTTACAATTATCTGATCTGTCCATCCACCGAGGAAATAATATAATTATTTATGAATTCTAGGAAAGGTTATTTCCTGGCCAAGGAAGGATAGCTTTCCTACTCTGCAGTACTAGCAGTAATTTAGCATGTAGCCAAAGGATCAACATTCAGTGACTTAGGATTGTGAGCAGCACACAGAGACAATCCATTGTGAATATAAGGAATTTAATAAATGAGGCTATAGCTAACATACAACAAAATTAAGCAAAACACATACATACAGGATAAAGGTAAGTAAGGAAGAGAGAGAGAAGAGCAAAAGAATGGCAGTTTTTCACATCAATTAGCCACAGTTACCACAATTAATCACCTATAGGGCTCAGATATAAACATGCATCTAAATAGTTATAAATGTTACTTGCATTGGTCTTTGTTTCTGCAAAAGAGTCCTGATTTGGTAGACACAAGGGTCTAGATGATTGACCTTTAGGTGTGAGCTAGAGCTTTTCCTCTGGTTCCTTGAGAGGTAGGAATATCCACAGCGAGTTGACAAATTTACTTGAAGGTTAAACTGCCGAAGGTTAAACTCAAGAGATGAGTTTTGCAAAGTGTTGGAGAGTGTTCGTCTCAAGAAGAAGGGATTTTGAGCATGGAATAGTTTGGGTTAGGGCCTTTGGATAGTTCCCCGGTAAATGTTTGGGTGGAATGGCCAATCAAAGGCATGAACTTTTAGCAGGAGAAACTTTCTTTGTCTCTGTTTATTTTCCATTGGCGTTTTTACTGCTGGTCCAGAGAGTTGTTGTGGTTCATTTCAAAACATCATAGAAATTGTAGAAAAGTGTAGAAAAGTGTAGAAAAGGGAACATACACATAATGCATGCATATACGGGATCCCTTTACAATTGCGTAATCATAGCATAAAATAGAGAAAATTACGTGTGTGCAATGTGTATTGCAAGTGTGGAGCCAGACCACTGTTCTTGTTAGGTCATCGATGGCCGGCATGAAGGTCTCCTGCTTCTCTTTGGAATGTGTTGAAGTCTGATGTAGAGACTGGAGAACCAATCTGTTTAGCATCCTCATGATAGTGGGGGAAACCATTGGAAATTAAGCATCCATATAAATGTAGAACGTGGGTCCAGGTCTGTAATTCATGTGCAAATGTCAAAGGCTAAAAGGACTCTTAAAGATCCTAAAGATCCTGATCTAAAGCAGATGCTACAATGTAGCCATGTCAAATTGACTTCTTGGGAATCCTACTGTATATCAATTTGAGAAATTTGTCAAAGGCAGAAGAACAATATTTATCACTGCCATATTTTCATGCCGAATGAACAAACCTATCTACTCTTGGATGCCACAACTTTTATTTTTTTTGTTCAAGTGCTTGGTTCACACGTGCACATCAGCAGCTCTTTGTTCTTCAGTCTGAGACTGAAGAGCTGTTTCCTCAGTTTGCAGACAGTTGGAGGAACTGGATCTCTGAATGAGTTGGTAAATACCAAAAATATTCGTAGTGACTTTCAGGCACATCCAAAAGTGAGTGTTGATTGAGTAGATTTGTGCTGGTCAAGCTGTAGATGGTCAAGTGGGCCTTGTTGGTTTGGAACGACATGAGGGTGAGTAATTAATTACAGAGTTTACATTTTTGGTAAGCTATTTCTTTAAAAACACTTTTACAAGGGGATAGAACCTATGAATCAAGTCAAATGCATTCAGTGCTTCTGACCTCCTAACTACACTAACTCTAAACCAAAGCTCATTGGAAATATTCTGCAGCACCAATATTACATACCACACTACAGTTTCGTGACAGTTTCACAAGTGCAACACCATACCACTTAGGCTACAGAGCAAATGTAATGGATAAAATAAAGCTCAGACATTAAGCTGTACATGTGACACAAACATTACAATCTCACAGCATGTTAAAATAATTTTAAGTCATAGCATAATAGTGTGCATTATTGGGCTTTTCTAATCAAAACTCTGGCCAAGTAAATATTTGTGTGAACATAAATGGAAAACGTTTTACTAATTCTAGTGTTCATTACAAATAAAAACTTCATACTTATAAGTATGAGTTTTTGAGTTACACAAGAATGTAGTTAGAGGCATTTGCACTTATGAGACTTTATAGTGGATGATTCAAACAATGCATTTATTTCCCATTTACTAAAATACGATTAAATGGCTTTTATTGCACATTTTGCAACTGCCTTTTGTATTTTTTCATGTATTTTTCTGTGTGGGTGCTTTTTCTCAGCACATAAATTTAAGACTTAAGAAATAAGATGCAACCTGCTCCTCACTGTCAGTGCAGTTTAGTAAAAATAAAATTCTCATTTGTCTTTTTTTGTTTTTGTTTTTCAATCAATATAAAAGGAATCTGTCTTAGCATCCCGTGCTTTCATTATGAGGACTCTGGGATTCTGTAGTTGTAGTTCAATAAATCTCCATTGTTCCTGGCATTGTCCTGATGCCTTTTGCAACTGCAACAATCGCCTACAAACACAGCCAGACCACTTTCCACTCCATATGTGTGAGCAGCCCATCCGTCACAATTTCCTCAGGGGTTCTGAGATTCTCAGTTTCATCTACTCTTGCCGCATAACAACGTTTCCCACATAGCAGTGTGGGGCCAGTCAATACGTAAATCAATGCATCCCTGAGCTTCAGATGGTGGAAGACTCATGTTATGAGATGTGTTCCAAGGCTAACCACAGAGCATCAAAGAAGACATCAAGCTTTTATTTTTATAAGATGAACAATACCTCAGACATCTGCTTTCCAAATTACCCACTCTTCCCACCTTGTATTTTTGAGCATGTACTGTAAGATTAACTGAAGAAAAGGGGGGGGGGGGAGCAGTTGTGGGATTTGTAATCTTAAGCTTCATCTGTTCCTAAGCACACAGCGGTGAAACAGGGTGAGGAGAGGCTGGGGAAAATCACAGTGACGCATTAGGCATTAAGGGAACAGAAAAGACTAGGTTGTTTATTTACTATTTGTTAAGTAATAATGCCAGTCTGTCCTCTTAGAAGATAATATGGCCCCGATCTGTTTTAAGGCAACATCTTCCAGGTACCAGGATGTACAGTACCTGCTTTGAATGTTGTTCCATATGTTAGACAGCATATAGCTTGTTTTAAAAATGTAAAGACACAAAGTATATATACGTCTATAAATGCTTGTGTGTGTATATAGCTTTATTATATTATTAATGCTGCTAGTGTAGCAACATTCTGTTTGTTTGATCTCATTTTCATTATTTTTAGAACAGTTTTATTGTTTTTGTCTACTGAAACTTTTATGTCATGTTAATATAATTTATGAATTTATGAATTTATTTGCTGCAGACGTCTGTACAAGCGTTAATATCTGCACACATTAAAAACATGCTTTGGTCCGTAAAGCATTTTTTATCTAATCATGCCCTAATTACCAAATATTACATATTCATAACAACTGCTTTTAAATAAGCCAAAACAGTCTTGGCAACTATTATGTAGAAACACTGATCCATGGTGTGGCTCTCTAAATGGCTAGAAATCCCTTTCCATTTCACAAAAGGAGAAGTGACACAAATGAAAGACTTCTCCTCAGGGGTAAGACAGAAATGTCATGTTCAGCTCCAATTACTGTATCTTAATATGAGCCAATTAGGCTGGGTCTCTTTGGAGATACCCAAATTGAAGGGGACAAAAGAACAATCTAAAAGACAAATACTATTTATCAGAAAACCCTTCTGAAGTTTTAAGGCAAAAGAGAGCTACTAAGAAAAAAAAATCCCTTTTGACCTACTCTTATCTTAGAATTCTAAAGAGAGAGGTTTTTTTATTTATTTAACTGCAACAGAGAAACGGTTCTAAGAAATATCAAAACCTGAGAATCTCTATTAGAGTATTAACTGAACACCGATTTTCCAGCGTTTGAACACTTGATACTCTTAACAGGAGTGAAAGGGCCATTTTTAAAGCATACTTCATACAATTGTATGAAGCATAGTATATTAAAAGAAAATGCCACTGTTTTTCCATATTCCACTATGTTCTTCCCTCAACTTAGACAAGTTGATACATATCTCTCCCGTCTCAGTGCATGCATCACTGTAGCACGCGGCGCCACTATGTTAGCGTTTAGCTTAGCTTCATTCATTTCTTAGGATCAAAACAGGGATGAATTTAAAAACCACCAAACACTTCTCCATTTTCCATATTTAAAGACGGTTACATAACTAGTTACACAAGTAAGTATGGTGACACAAAATAAAACAAGGTTATTTTCTAATCTGACAAAAAAAATAACTATAATGTATGGCGGAAGAGATCTTCACAGCACTTCCACCTTGGTGCAGTAATATCATCACTCCTTGGTCGTACTGTATAGACAGAAGTGAGAGGGAGAGGGGGAGTTTTCAGGAGTGATGGTATTATCCAAATCGGTGATTTCTCTATCTAATAATTTCAATGGGGAAATTATTTACCTATGAGGTTTGGATTGCTCGCAAGTTTAACTTATTTGGGTTCGATGGGGAACATTTTGTTCAAATTTTGCAAATGTGTATTCATGCAAGACGATGCTCCTGTCGCACTGCAAAACAGGTAAAGAAGTTCCTTAAAGCTAAGAACTGAAATAATGAAACGGCCAGCCCAGAGGACGAATCTAAACCTGATTGAATCTCTGGAAAATCTTTGGCTTTTATTTTTTTTTAACAGGGAAGTTGTATCTGTCAGTTATACTGCAGCGCTAATCTAACTTCCTCTCAAGTGTAGTCTACTTGCGATGTGCTAACTGCTTCTCTGATCCAGTGTAGAGCTAGAAGGCTTCTGTAGGGGGTAATCAACAATATGGCAGAATAACAAGACTGCCTCTCCAGGGCCGTGTCTCTCACACCAGTGAGCCTGTGGGCATTTTGGCCATTAGCCCTGCTAACAGTGTGTGCTGAAAGACAGAGAAAGACACAGAGAATCTGTGCAGTAGGGAGAGCTGCGCCATGCTACTAATTGCTCCCCAAGCACCCTATAGGTGCATAGGTAGGAGGCTTTAGCTCAAGAGAGGCAACAGTGGCATAGAATAACGTGAACTCATTTTGCTGTGTAGCCAGATACAGTGAAATGCATTTTGCTATTCTGCTAGAAAGATTTTCACCAGCGTTGGCACATATTCTGGACATGTCTTGTAAAGTTGTATCAAAACGCGAATAAATGAAGGCCCTCAAAATATATGATGTCATATGGTGCATATAGTGTACTTTTCATCAAAACGTTCATTTGATTTTAGAGCGAAACATGTTATGTCATGATTCATTCTCTTGTCTATTACCTGTGCAGGTTGTAATGTCATAATGTCTGGTATTCATATGCATATTTTATCTGGGTATTGCCTTATTTCCATAAAGACAGCACGTACAGGAAGTGTATGACTCAAGGTAATTTGCATTTTGTATTAGATCACACTACAGTGTGGACACAATCAAGGTCCATTAGTCATAGCTCTATACAAGCTCACAATGTGTTATCTTTATGCTGAATTGCTCATCTGGTGAGTAAAACTCTGTTTCTTAAGTGTTATGTGTTATTTATAAAAAATTTTTGGGGAAAAAAAATCAAAAACGAGGACGAGGCGGCATTTTTATGCATTTTATTTTGTTATATTCAATGATTTCATGAACAACAAATTATATATTAAAACAAAGTAGGTGTCGAATTAATAAGGTATATATATATATATATATATATACTGTATATATATATATATAATGTATATATTATGGCCGGGACTTTAAAGAGTTAATTAAGATTAATTAATTACACAAAAATAACGCGTTAATTTTTTTTACGCATTTTAATCGCTTTTATTTTTGCACCACGGAACGTTTATCACTGGATGAATTTCGGCGGACCGATTATAACACCAACTACCGTTTCTAATGTTCTGAATGTACTTGAAAGTAGGGATGCACCGATCCAGATCGGCTATATGTTTGCTCGTTTTGTCAGTAAAGCAGTCATGTAATTAGCGGTAAATGCCATTAGGAGCGTGATTTCACATTGAGCCGTATATACTAAATACGGCCGTTGTTCACTGATAAGCATATTTATATTAAACCGTTCGTTACAATGCTTTTGGTTCGGTACGCATTACAAACCGAATGATTCAGACTAATACTTTTATATTTGGAAAAAAATAAATAAATAAAGTGGGTAAAATATAATGTTTAACAAGGCAGGCAGCCCAAATGACGGGACAGGCACCGTGCTGACTGCCCCTCCCACCCCAAACAGATGAGATCTAGAAACACACACAAACTATCCTCGCTGCATTCAGGCAGGCATTTCCAACAGATTCGAACAGGGCAATCGATCAGTTACAACGCAGATTTTAATGCAGATTTTAAGAAAATGCTAAATGTTATTGAGCCTTCCCAGTGTTAAATACACAATCTGTGCTGTCTGAAGAAAATGTGGACACTCTCATCTTCCTGAACTTAAAAAAAAAAACTTAAAAAAATATTGAAACGAAATTCCATTTTTCTTTCTATTTATAACTACTACAATATTACATTTCATTTTTTTATAAGGAGCATTAGGTTTTGTTTTATTTGCTGCTAAGAAGAAACCCCAGAGGATATGTGAAGTATAGCTCCATTGTTGTTCAAAGTAAAAAAAAAAGCCATACTTTTATGTTAGTTTTAATAAATAAAAATGTGAAAAAAAATCTAATAAATTCTTTCCTTTTTTTTCTGTATTGAAAACATACCGAACCATGACACCACTGTATCGTATCGAACGAACCATGATTTTTGTGAACCGTTATATAAATATATAATAATATATATATGTTGGTAGGCCTGTACTAAATCTTATATTCAATGAGAAGAAAATGTAAATGCTTCCATTTAAAATTCAAGCTACTGTAACTAAACTCTGATTGGGTTGGAAACCTTCTTGCACACATGCAAAACAAAACACAGACAACTGTCAAAAACAGGTTATTCAGTAAACCTGAAAATCTAATGCATAACTGTGCTGTGCTTTTCTCCATCCCAACATGTACACAATGAAAAAATTCTTCAGCACCCAGAGAAAGCGAAATAAGGGTAATGGACATAAAAATCGGTTTTCGGTGTAGATATTTATAACCTTATACTATGTTAAAATAAAACCATGTAAGGCATATGTGACCTTATATAATGACAAGTAATTAAGTCGAGCATGTAAACGTGTACCCTGTCTACATCAATAAGTGGGTGATATTTCTATCTGCTAAGATACAGACAAAAGAGATGAATGTGATTCTCCAGCAGTGGTGGAAGGTGAGATTAATCAGGGTTCAAACAGAGGAAAAGCCATCTGGTGTCATAAATCATCTCTGTCGTTGTGAACAGAGAACAGTGCGTCCCGCAGGAGTTCAAATACACTGTCGCATTTTAACTTGACAAATGACTCCAGTAAATTGCCCAAGCTTTTCATTCAATTTTAATAGCGTCTCTGGCTTCACAGAATATGACAACTGCAGAAACAAGATGTGTGATGTAATACTGACCAGTAATGACATACTGGTTGATGTGGAAAATTCTAAAGTGTCCAAAATCAATATAGGCTTTTTAAGGATATAAACTTTAATGGATAGTTGAAAATCCTGTTACCATTACTCACAAGGCTGTAGCTAGTCTTGAAAAGTAGTGTGTGCTACAGGTATAATAACCCCTACAAATAAAACTCATTATATACACTATAAACACTTTA
The DNA here is from genome assembly GCA_032353835.1 of Enteromius viviparus. Lineage (NCBI taxonomy): Eukaryota > Metazoa > Chordata > Actinopteri > Cypriniformes > Cyprinidae > Enteromius > Enteromius viviparus. The sequence goes on from JAUCNO010000425.1 coordinate 4,125,607, forward strand.
AAAGAGACATGCAAGTAGATGTTTGTGAAAAATATTTTTTGGAGGGATAATTATTTTCAAACTGTACCCTATTTATTGCATCAGAAATTCTCTTTTTTTTTCCTCGCCGGATGTCATATCCTCTCAGCAATAACATGTCTGTGTGATTATTTGATTACTGTCAATTTAAGTGTCCATGGTGCAGTGTTGCCAGATATTGCTATTAATTCAAACAAACAACTGAAAATTAAAAAAAAAAAATCTGGCAACATGGAGGATGTGCCCTAATTAGACGACTACGTGCCTGATTACTCACCCTCATGTCAGAAAGAAAAACAGAACCTTTCAGTTGTTAGAGTACTTTTACAATAGTCGCATGTCCTTTTCGGAGCTTAACTTTTGGACCCAATTTACTGAAATGAAAAAATATATAAACTACAGTATATAAATATATAGGCCTATATATATATAAACAGATCAATTAAAAACATGACTGTAATTAAATTCTGCAAGGATTTTATTTTTTGTAAATGAAAATTGTGGCAACATTATATGTGCTTTTTGGTTGGCACTATAGTGGAGACCTCATGTAAAAACCGGGGGCTGAGTGTTTCCAGCTTGCCTTTGGAGACTATAAAAACCATCACTCAACACGATCAATCACTCTGACAGTGACTGCCCCCTGCATTACCCGGGGTCACTGCTTGACAACATATGGTTTTGCCCAAACAAACGATTTGTCAAATTCAATGAATGGCCATCATCTGTAGGGGGATGCTACGAGCAATTCAGCTTAACTGCAGCATAGCATGGTCTCCAGACTTCAGGATGGGTGGTAATCGTCTCTGTTTCCTGGCACTCCCACATGATTGGGAACTTTATTTTGTCATCGAACGAACAGCCAGTGACAATTTACTGCGTGACTTGGGAGAATGGATTGGCAGCGTTATACAAAAGTGGATTGTGTGCCCTCAAATGCATCTCTCTGCATGGCAGTCTCTTTTCTGTCAATGACAAGATGAGTTACATTGCACCAACAAAGACATTTCAGCTTTAACGCTTGCAGACTTTCAGTATTTTAAAGGGACAGAAGGCATTTGCTAAATACTTAGCAAAAAAAGCATATTCCAATAAATGTTATCTTTTTGCACATGTACTATCATAGAATTAATGGCTTACTACTTAAATATGGTATTCAGATGACTTACCACTAACTAAAAGGTAACAAAAAGTACCATGGTATTACCACACACAAGGCAGAAAAAAAATGCCATGACATCATCTGTTTTTAACACTGCATTATGAAATTGCCATGTAAATATACTGGTACATAAATCTGATTCCTGAAGCCAACGTAAATGGATATGTTAAGCTTTAAATGGTTACTCCACCTCAAAATGAAAATGTTGTCATTAATCACTTACCCTCATGTTGTTCCAAACCCATATAAGCTTTTTTTGTCTTCAGAACACAATTTAAGATATTCTGTTAGAAAACCAGGAGGTTTGTGACTGTCCCATTGACTGCCAAGTAATGAACACTATCAAGGTCCAGAAAAGTATTCACTATATAAAGACATCCATCTGCCATCAGTGGTACAAGCGTAATGTTTTGAAGCTACAAGAAGACTTTGGATAGAAAACAAAAGTAACAACTTTATTCAACAATTCAGTATTGTAGAGACAATTTAGAGAGTATCCGCTGGACTCAAACTGCGTAAACTGTTCTGTGTCAGCTGCGCCGCATGAATACAGTACATGATCTAAGTTTATTTACGCATCATCCATGTGTAGTGTCTGACAAAGAACAGCAGTTTGCGTACAACGATACTCTCCGAAATGGTGCTACGGTGAGGCTATGATGCTGCAGTGCTGAATAAAGTCGTTATTTTTTGTTTTTTTCCTGTAAAAACGGTATTCTTGTAGATTCATAACGTTACGGTTTTACCATTGATGGCAGATGGACTATTCAGACAATGTCTTTCATACTTTCCTGGACCTTGATAGTGTTCATTACTTGGCAGTCAGTGGGTCAAACCTCCTGCTTTTCGATTTTCGTTAAGTGACAACATTAATGACAACATTTTTATTTCAGAATGGAATTACCCTTTAATTACCATTGTGAATATCGAAGACATAATAAAATCAAATAAAACCAAATAATGAAAATAGAATAATGTTTTAAATGTATAATATAGAATATTTTTCAAGAACATACACAACTGTTTTTAAAATGCAAGTGTACAGCTTTAGGTAAAAAGTGCAATGAAAACTGCACAATTTAAAATATGCCCAATGCATTTCTGGTCTAATAAAACCTTAACTGTGTATTAAAAGTGGTTTATTTCTCTCTCATTCTGTCTGACTAGCTGCCTCCAGTGAAGCACTCTTTTTCACCCTCCTTTTTATTTCTTGTTCCCTCCCATTTTCTCTCTGGAGATGTTAAAATGGTAGGCTAAACAAGAGCCAAAGGGCCCAGCAGTGCAGTGCGGTTGTGCCAGGATGTGAGTGGTCCTTCAAGCGAGCACGTCTGCCGCTCACCCAACCACTCTCCTTCATTCTTATTCTGATGCACTCTCTCAGAGATGCCGAGACTGACGGGGCAGCATTTCAGCTCAATGTCCTCTATTTTTCTATCTCTCACTTCCCGTCCCTCATGTGTGCTGTCGGCTTGACATCCATTCAGCTATGGGATGTGTGTCTGAACTGAGGATTGTGCAGCTATGTCTGAGGATTAGCTGGGTATCTGTTTGGCACAGCGCATGAGAATTTGTGTGTCTGTGTGTGTGCGGAGGCTCTCCATTAAGAAGCTTTATTATTTTTAGGCAGATTATTAATTGGTTTGCAGCACTGCCTGATGGTTCTGCAGGGGTGTATTCCTGGAGTTTGACAAGTTATTTCTTCTAAGAATGTATGCATGTGCTTGTCTGTTACTTCACTAATTTAAAAGCGTATTGAGCATAATTCATCAGCAAACATTCTAAAGAAAGAAAAGCATAATTTTGAATCTGATTTAAATACATTTCTAAAACAATGTTTCTGATTTTCCAAACAATGCTACATGGGCAAGGAAAAATTGTAGTAACCAGCTAAATTTTAGTTTTTATGTTAGCATGTTGGATTTTTGTTGGTGGCTGCCAATTGTTCTGAGTCAAAAGCGCCTAGCATAATCACTAAAGATATCGTTGAATGTAATGGATCTGATATTTTCTGCAGTTATGCTGCGTTAAAATGTTAAACTCATGTTAAAATTTGTAAGTACTCTTACTTATTATATAAAAATAAATAAATACACAGAGTTAAACCGACAAGCGACAGACAAGAAGTGAACATTTCCAATAGAAAGTAGTTCAGGAGCAGTTCCAATCATATGCGTATGGTGAAATTTTGTATCCGAAATGAGCTTTGGGCGTATTAAGTAATTATTTCATATTCTTCATCTAGAATGTATCCGACCGCCCAACAGGATATGATATGATTCTAAACCCATGAGCGAGAAGTTAGAAATACTAATATTTTTCCACTTTAACATTATTATGTAAACACTGTTTTGTAAAACAACAGTGATGAATATTTATGACACATTTTAGAATGACTAAATCATTATATGTGTTGATTCGCCCTCAGAAAACCTACTACACTTTAAAAAATGCTGGATTATAAATGGACACAACCAGCAATTGGGTTGTTTTGACGCAGCAATTAGGTGAAATGATTAACCCTGAATGGATAATAAAAGGGTATGCATTTAGCATACATTACTGTAAGTCTTTAAAATTGTCTTTTTACCATATGAAAACAATAAACCAAGGGTATGGTTCATGACCAATTTTAAAGTTTTCAACTGCTACCATGAGGTTAAATGCGACAATCGTATCCAAATTTCCCATCCAACTTTATCGGTCTCTGAATATTCTTTTACAAACATATGTAACACTGATTAGTAATTATTTATGAACAACGATAAAATAAAGAGGCATGTGTAAAGTAAATATGTGTGGAACTTAGTAGTTGTGAAATCAGAACCATCCTTTTCCCTATATTATCTCTCCCAAAGCTTCCAGCTGACTGTACTAATAACAAACAAAAATCATATAGCCTCCCTTCTTAAATAAGTTGTCTTAATACCACATTTATTTTAACATGATATGTTAATATGTTCCACTTGGCTGCGTAAGACACCAAGAGACCGCAACTCTCTTTTGTTTTGAACATTTAATGAGGGGGAACATTTCTTCTTTACTTGCTGGTGGAGCTACGGCAGGGAATATGACAAAAATCCAACTGGGAGGCTTCACACAGCAGAGATAACCCTGCAGTTAGCTTTCTGTACTCCGAATGACTCATTCTAGGCAACAACCTCGAGAAGAGTTTCTTACAACAAGCTCATACAAGAATGCTCTGGTATGTTTCCTTCAGTACCTCAAAAAAATAACAAGCAGAAAGTTGAAGGATGATCTCAGGGCAGAACATCTAGATTATGTCTGTGGAAATATTCTGAGTATGTCAAATGTAATATTGTTTTCCTAGAGCACTGTGCTTTCATGACAGCTGACAGTTTCAGTCAGTGTCATTTAAGAAGGAAGTCAGTCTTTTAGCAATGTTTGCTGTCTTCTTCACCTGTCTCTCCAATGACCTTCACCGCTCGGTAAAACGTCCCTCCAGACTCTCCAACTCTGCATTAATGAAAACAGTTCAGACTGCCAACATCTCTCTATCACCCAACTGCCTCTAGAACCGCTTCCAGGCTTCAATCCAAATAGCAGAAGCAAAGAGGACTTAAACAAAGTCTGAATGTCATTAATGACACTTAAAATAGATCTTTAGAACAACTTTGTATTCCAATCCTATTGTAGTGATGCTTTAAAAACATGCTATGAAAAAACCTGGATGCAGCCTGTAAATGTTTTTGGACCAGTATGAATATCCATGCTGTTCATAGAAATCCCAGTGCATTCGACCAGCACCTATAACATCTTCTGACCAGTCATGGTGTTTTTTTTAGCAAGTATGGAAAGTGGAATGCAAAGTCACCAAAGCCAATTTAAAAGAACTGACAGAACTAATTGCAAACATATCATTTACACTAATTGTTCAATTTTCTTTCTATGAATTTGTACAAAAGAATTCCAGCCATACCTTCAGCCTTTCAGAAACTCCATCAGTCACACTGATGGTGAACTCCTCCACCTTGGGAACCTTCAGCTTGGCCTTATTCTTCTGTTCCGTCTGATACTCGGTTCGTGTCTTCACCACCACCTGCGAAAAGCATCAAAACAGCTGTCAACAGTAAATTCCCTGAGGATTTGATAACTGCACCATAAAGCCAGTAACTTACAATCAATAATAACCATAATCAGGTAAGGCCCTTCTCATAGTAGACGTCATGCTGGTTTTTAGATCGCTCAAAATCACTGATCTCACAGACATGCTGAGGTAAACAGGACTTCCAGTAATGTTGTCATAATTGGCCTTACCAAAATCAAAGCCTATTCCCACAACAGCACTCAAGCATGGCAAATCAGACTGGGTAGATCGCATTGCATCCCAGATGATGAACAAACCTACTTGAAATACAAACTGATTATCAAAAATCTAATTTTAACCTGGTTTCAAACCACACAAGTATGTGGTTTAGGTAGGGTTTATAAAAATTGGACTTCAAGCATTCAAATTATAAAGTGGATTAAAGTTAGACATGCCAAATAACATATTCAGTGAATTGCAATTTGGTGAATTTCTCATCCTGTCATTCAAATAAAATTCCAGCTAGTGAACTAAGAGGACACAAACTTGAAACTTCAACCCTAGCTGAAGGTGAGATGTGTGGTAACAGAGGGAGGAATGACACCTCTAGATGATTGCGTCTCAGTATTGACCTCGGTTTCTGTCACCTTGCTTTTTAGAAACCCTGAGGTTGATCAAGTCTAATGCCCTGTAGACCACTGGATGAAACTCAACCACTTGTCATGAACTCTGCAATTACTGCTTATCTGTCTCCTTCCCAAACCCTCTGACATTTCATTTTACCCTTGAATAACCATCTTGTCTGCTTCCATTTCTCTCTCCTTCTCTTGAGCTATGTGAGGCACTCTGTTATCGCTGGGATTGTTATTCCATTTTTCCACTCCCCCAGAATGCAACCTCTGCCTCCAGGCAAGGTTGCGCATTGTCTTTTTTGCTGCTGATTCAAGCCATCGATAGTGTCGACACCAGGGACTACTCTGGATCGGACTAGATTGATCCTCTCCAATATACGTGTTGTACCGATATGCTGAGATGACAACCCATTTGATTAAATAAATGCCTTGAATAATGATGAGATAGTGATAACATGCAGCTTGTGATTTGCATGCAATTAGCAGATGAAGAATTTGGTAGTCCGATGATAATGGAGTGGTTTCGAGATTCTGGAAAACAACAAGACAACCTGGCCAAATGCTTCCACATGTAAGTTCTCCTGGGAAAGCAAATTAAAGGAGCATTTGCAGTGGACCGAAAAAGTAGATGCAATGCTCGTTACATCTCAAATATCAAAAAATGAAATCCATATTTTTGTTCTTCAGTTATGGTGTCAAACGACTGACAAAAACTCATTATTGTATTTTTTTTATTGAGTCTAAACACCTCATTACAGTAAATAAAAGATTGTGTTCTTAACTTGGCTCATGTAAAATAAATAATTCTAAGACAGCTTTCAAATAATTTGCAGTGATTACTGCCTGATTGCTATCTGAAGACCTCTAGAGAAAGATAATGATTTCCTGCAGGGCTGATCCTTGTCCTGCTTAAACACTTTAATGTCAGCATGAAAAATTAATGGTTATTACATTGTCTAAGTTTAGGTGACAGAATTGCATCAAGTGTATGGATTACAGCAACTTCAGATGCTATGATTCTGTCTGCTTCATAATTCTACTTTCCCTTCAACCATGCAAACTTTACTTTTGATTTTTACAATTTCTTAAGTATTAAGATGTTACCACACTGGCTTCAGCATTATTAATTAGTTACATTAAAAAAACACAGTGCTTATCATTAGAGTTATCAACCGTCTTCAAATCTGTGTACTTCTGAACTGACTGACATTATACATGAAGCTATAATTAGTGATCTTCTTTTCAAAATATAATTGGGCATATTTGAACAAAATGCTTTTAAATAATTTGTACAAGACAAATTCAGTCATCTTTCTGACTGAGGCTCAGGGCCATTCTGTAAAATTACTATTAATTTTCGTCTTACAAGAAAATTTCATAATTACAACCTCATTTTTGGTAATCAAATAAGAAATATATTGATGCATTATGTAATCAGGGCAGGATCATTGTCCTGCAAGGCCTCAGAGCACTAAATGCCCTTATCCAAGATATTTTACAGAAAAATATCAGTGCTTTTACCCACTTCATATACAAATTTTTGCCTGTACCACTTAAAATTGGAGCTACAATTCAAAGCTGTAAAATAATATATTTACGAAAAGTTTTCATTGCACAAGACACTAATAATCAAGTTTAAATAAAACCCTATTGCATAGTCTCTAAAACCCGCTAGTTTTCACAAGAGAAGAAAAAAAGCTCACCGGGCGACATAGACATGTTAATAATCCAACACATCCTCTTCACTTCTGAGCTGGCATTAAACAGAGGATGCAGCCTCCATATGTCATCTGAGATAAAAGATAAACTGGCTTTTTCTCTTTGACATGCAGGCCAATAAAGGATTGGGGAGAGGGGGTGGTCGTGGGGTACTCAGGCTTGCGTGGAGGGCTGTGCTCTCCTTAAAATATGAGAGCGTACCCTTTTGTGACTGGCTTGTGCACAGGTTTGGGCAGAGTGACAGGCCACTTCAGTTAGCAGGTGCAAAGAATGATTGTGCCTTCCTCAGCAGAATCCCAAATGAGGGCTGAAGCACCACTCACAGAAAGTGTCACAGCTCGCACCCTAAAGCAACTCAACCTTAAAAGCAGAGGATTGTAGCTGCAAAACAGTCAAAGGTTACCATATTAAATAAAATACAAGAACATCTAAAGATAAAATCAAAGGGTAGTCTATACAGCCTGGCAAATTAAGATAACACATAGGGTTAATACATCTGTATGCTTTCTAGGCATCAGTACCATTTGACATTTTGCTATGTGACAATACCTGTAGGTGAAGGTTTTATTTTTTTCTGACCTGACAAGAGGCTGGGTAATGTACTATTATATAAGACCTGAAGAACAATGTTCCTTACCTTGTCTGGGGCTTGGTACTGAAGATTAGTAACATCCAAGGGCGTGATGAGGGGGACGTTCTGAAAGCCGTCCTCAACACTAACAGCTTTTGCTCCTTTGTCTTGTAGATTACTCCCCAGTTTAACCATGTTTAAAAGATTATTTCACTTCTCACCAGCCTATAAATGTAGAGGATTAAAAAAACACTTGTAAAATAGCACTAAAATATGGCTCCAAGTCAAATATCTACCACCTTTAATTATAAAACCAAAAAATCTATACACCTCTGGCACATCAATAAACCACGCAGAGCTCTATCACACCTTATAAATCAAAGAATAAGGTAAATACCTCGCGCGGGTCTGCCTGATGTCAACCCGAAAGCTTAAAAATACACAAACGCTGCGTTTGTAAATTAAAGTACAGGCTTGCGCGTTGATCTTTTAAGATGAAAGAGAATAAATACACAGCACAGCAGAACTCTACAGCCTAAAATCATCCAGGTCCCGAAACATCAGCCACAGAACAAATAAAGCATCCGCGCCCCTTTTATGGCTGGTTTACCAGTCACAACAATTTATCTCCCACCCAAACACAGCACGCACCAGATGAAAAGATGTTTTCAAACACGTACTCACCGAACGCGGTCAACTTTCACGCTTTAAACGGCCTCAAAGACAGTTTCAATTCGGCTTGTTGATGAGGGCAGGTGGAGCGTCGAGATGGAGATGCTGTATGTGTGTGAGTGTGTGTGTGCGCGCGTGGCGCTGATGCGAGAGATGCAGATACAGACGGCCTCGCGCAGCATCCGAACCCTCGCTTACACTCAAGCCACTAGGGGGGATCTAAAAGAAACCCTACATTTGTTTGGCCCGACCCTTAGAAAGCCTGAAGCTCAATGCCTACCCACACCAGCTGACTTGTTTGCCATCTAGTGAAAAACCGAGAGAAGTGCAGTAGCGTTTGCAGTCAGGGTGCATTTTAACATTTTATTTGTCCAATAAACATTATGACCAGTATTTATAACAGGCCAAAGTTCTAATTACAGTCTGGAGTTCCGATTCTACATTTTGGTACGCAACGCAAACCTAGGGCATACATTTTGTATTAATTTGTAAAGTTTGTTCGGCAAGCTTAGGGGTAATAAATAATAAGTAATATTAAGTAATATAATTTGTAATACATTTTAACTAATAATTGTAAAAGTACAAATATGTTAAGTTAAGCCTGAATAAAATATTTTATCATTGTGCATTTTTGTTTAGCATATAAACACACCACTGGGGTCTAAATATCAGTTTTAGACAGCTTTTTGTAGGTTATGTTCATTAAATAAACCCGTTTTAGCAGCAGCACCACCAACAACCACATTATTATTATCAATATTACTATTAGTTGGGAGTAGTCTATTAATGTGACAACATTATATACACAAAAAAAACACCAATGCTAATAAATTGCATGTCTTGGCAAATAAAAATGAAAAAATACCAAACAAAAATACAATTCTGAACTGATTTGTCACTAATCATCCAATCCAATTTTAGAGACACGACTGTTAGAATGGTATTTGCTCACAATATATGCTGTGCATACCCACCAATTTAAACCAATTAACACATATTTAGTTATATTATAATTAATTAGGCCTACATAGTCTATTTAAAAGCCAAATGAGAATAAAGAATAGAATTCTTATATTTTCGGTGTTTAATTTGTTTAATTCATGGCGCCAACAAAGCAACTGCTTTTTACTACTCTAATAAGCTTGGCCTACTAAATAAATTTGCATACACAGGGCCTATTCAATATCATCTCCAGCCACAAGGGGGCGTGAAGCATTACATTTTCATAATGTCTGCCATTGAACTTAAAATTATGCATTCATGTATAGCACTCAAGGCACCCATCCCAATTTAAAATGATTGTAGGTGGATGGAGTGTAACACCAATCATGATTTTACTCAAGAACTACACACACACACACACACACACACGCACACAATATCTTGTGTAAAAAGTGCACTTTACTGTAGTCCCTCCGCCATTTAATAATTTATACTGTAATATGTTAGTATTTTAATAACAAACAACACAATCAAATTTCCGAAAACATTACTTTCAGTTTACATTTAAGTAGATATAACCATTAAAGAGTTTTAGCCTTTCTGTACTTATGAATTTTCTTTTTAAATGCATGCTGTGCTTCTTTGGGATGCCATGCAGCAAAAAAATAAGCAGGTTTTCTCATCATGTAAGTCCTGCTAAAGGGTGTGGCAGTGATGTCACACGTCATGCACAGCTTCAACTGATAATCAATCTGTTTATCATCCAAATAATGCCAAATGAGTTCTGTGATTGAAAGCTCTCACCAGCGAACCACCGCGATCTACATTTCCTGTCCCACAGTCTCATGGGAAAGAAATAATTAGACTGTGACCTGACTACACAGAGTACTCAACCTTTGTTTCCAGAGTCAGAGACGAGGATGATCTCATCTCACTCCTCTATTATTCTACAGATCCTGTAGCTGGAGAGATATAAGGGAGCAACTGAGGCATGTTCAGTGTTTTATTAGAGAGGATCATCTTCATTACCTCAGCAAGATGGCATCGACCACTGTGAAACAGTGATCTATTGCAGTTGATGAAAACGTCACCTGTGAATGTGGAGTATGAAGCCAAAAAAGCCAAGAATTGAATTAGTGGTTAAAATCAGATTTGTGTTCGCCGAATTGAAAAATTGTGCTATCAGACGTATACATTTCCCCAATCTGACATCGGGTTTTGATTTATCTCTAAGCATGTTCAATCTTTTTTGTTTCTGTTCTTCTCATCTGGATGACATTGTCTGTTTTGGGGGAATATTGTAAAATTGATTAATTAATACACAAAATGGAAAATCCACATGGGTGTCAAATACAGTTCATGCGTGTATGAACAGAAGACCAAATGTAATCCAAAGAACAAATAAAGAACCAAATTTCCAGTAGAGCCATTCAGAGACAGCAGATGGTGCCAGTGAGAACACAATAAATTAGGACGTAAGACCTCATGATACAAAAACAAAAGAAATACACCCCGCTTTCTGAAGCAATGCAAATGGATTCCAAATTCAGTCCAAAACCGGCAGCACACCCAGAGGTTGGATTCCTATTGGTCGTTCCGATTCATTTGAGCTGTGAGCCACGGAATAAAAAAATTCAAATGAATTCAGAGCAGCATCTGCCAGAATCTACAAGTGAAGCGCGTACAGAAAATATCCAGAACATTTCAGGCAGTAATAATGCAATGAATACAGGAGAGGCAGCATCTTGTCACAGTTAAGTTTTATTCATTCAACATTTCACATTACAAATATTTAAAAATTATGCATATTGTTATAAATAGTTGGCTGCAAACAATTAAATAACATTAGATTTTTCTTTTTGTTTCACTAGCACTTACAGACCAACTCCTAGAATATGGACATTTCGTATAACATAACTTAATTAGAAAGAAAAATACAAAAATAGGAACTTATAAAGTGAAATGACAATAAAAATTAAGGTGATATCTTAAGTAAAAAATGCTATTAATAAATACAACAACCTTCCCATACACAGTTAAAAACTATTGAAATTTTGCCATTAAGTAACATCGTTAACAGACAGATATTTAAATATTTATTTTCCTTCAGAAAATGTGAACCATATATTGTGGAGCACAATATAGCAATTAGTAAAAACTAGACACTTTAACATATTAAAAGCTTCACCTCAAAAATATAACAAAAATCTGATCAAAATTATAAAAATTAATTATACATTCCAATTAAAAATATACCAATAAACAGCTAAATACATTGTTGACCTAATAATTACAATGCAATCAATCACAGTAGCTTGAAATAAACAAAATAAGCAAATGAGCACAAAACCTTTAATGTTTTAAAAATAACTTCAATTATTTATATTAGTACAAATAGTTTGATTTCTTTTCTTTTTTACAAACACCAGCATGAAAAGGATTACAATAACAGTAGAAAATGACTGTGAAAAACATATTAACATCTTCTTTAAATGTCGGCAATTAAAAATGGCATTAAAGAATTACATTGCAAAGAGTCTTTATCTGGAAAAAGTTCAAAAAAAGTATTGCACATAACAACTCGAAGTTAACTTGCAACATTTACCACATTCAAGTCTTAAGTTCCCCTTCCTCCAAACGGGTTTTGATTTACTTCAAACAGACAGTGGGGATGAAGTTCTCAAGTCTTTTTAACAGCGTACTAAAGAAGATGCTTTCGTCCTGCACTGCAAATTCATCCAATGACATTTAGAGTTCTCTTCTTTTTTTTCTTTTTTTTTAACGTGTGTGTGTGTGTGTGTGTGTGTGTTTCCTCTGTGCATCCTATCGATACTGGTTTATGGGGAAGGCATAGAGAATAACATGGGAAGGGTGCAGGGTGTTGGGTGGCCTTAAATGAAAGGTTTAGAAACATCTGGTGCACAACCACAACAATTAATTTCAATAGCTAATTCATGTACGTCTTTTTTTTTTTTATCATGCATGCTAAGGATTACAATAGGAACTAGTTGGCAGTTCAAGAATATATATTTTTCAAATGTTAAAATATCTAAACATCAAACATCCATTCTTGTGATACGAGGATCAGCCTAAACATGAACCAGATTTAGCATTCTCCTTATATTATATACGTTTATATTCCAGCTATGGAGAGGAAACCAAAAAGACGAGGTTATCTTTTAGCCATTTTTGCGCAATATTAACATGAACGACAACGTGTTCTTTCCATGCTGCTGTCAGATCATATCCGAATCTAGGGTTGCCATTAAAATCTAGTGTACAAGAGCCAAGACCTTAAGCAATATACACTCTGATCTCTCCTCTGCAGATTTGTCGCGTCAACACAAGTGCGTGCTTAGTTGTAAAGATTCCTCAGCACTGAAATGTATAAAAAGCATAATTGAAAATAAAATATATTAAATTCACGCAACTAGTTTTTTTTCTCTTTAAATGAAAATTTCCATATATGCAGATCTCTCAGTAACAAAAGTACAAAAGCTACCTTTCACAATGTGAAAAATTGAGGTATTGCAAAAAGGAGTTTTTTTCCATTTTGTGAAAAATGTGCCTAAAATGACTGTTGAAAAAAAAAAAACTATTTAGAAAAGTAGTGCATAATAAATGTTTATATGTGCATGACAAAATAATTTAGCTAGAAAACACTGTACCAAAAATCAGCAGGCCATGTATAAAATAATCATCTTTTTTTTTTTAAACAGCAAATTCTTCAAAAATTGTTTAACTTCGAAAATGTTCAACCACCACACCCACCAGCTCACGTGATAAATTTCTCACTAGTGTATCAAGTCTTAATTGATCACTAACTCCCTGACTTTTTATTTATTTATTTTTTGCGCTAAATGGCGTAAATCTACCGAATTGGATGGCGTAAACTCCTGACCGTGCGACTCTTTCGGTTGACCTTTGGGTAGATTTGCAAAAAAAGGTTCAGTGGTTTTCACTAGTGTTACTAGGACTTTAACTGCATGCTGATCGATTCAAGGCCAATCTTTGGTTTGCTGGAGCCCATCTGGTCTATATATTGAACGGGATGAGGACTGGGTCGGGTTCAGGGGGGGGGATAAACAGCCGAAATGAAATCTGAAGGGCAAAAGAAAGGAAACGGTCGTGGATCGCTAGCTACTACACAGCCATCTTTGGTTCCCTAATGTCTGAAAGTAAACCTTTTTATGTTTCAGGTGAGCGCTGGGGGAAGGAGAGATGCATGGACTACCTTCAGTTATGCTTCACACTTAGGCTGAGCGGGCACGGCTGCTGCAGGACAGGAGGTACATTGATCGATCGGTCTTCCTCCCTTCTGAGTAGCTTTCACTGTTGTTCTGCTTGTACGTATACACCTCTTTTTTTTGGGGGGGGGGGGGGTTAGGCTTCAGGGGGCTGGGGAAAGTCTTAGGAGACATATATTGCGAGTTAAAAATGAAAACGAAGGCTTGCCGCTAACAGCCTGAGAGAACGACGGCTGCTTCTTGCTAAGCTGGACCAGAAACGAAATCAAGTTCGCAGCTCGCAGGCAGACTACTGCAACTTTAACAACATACATTCCCCACTAGGATGCTGAATCTCGAATTCAAAACAGGAAGTGACAGAGCAGATTTTCTCAATGTGCCGTTTGCTGATGTCATTTCCTTTTTTTCTGTGGTCCTGGGGGAAAGGGTGAGACCAGCTTGATTTTTTTTTTGTTTTTGTTTTTTTGATATATATATATTCGACTTAAAACTAGCAGCTAAGCTTGAGGTATTAGTTTTCTTGCATGTCACAATGGAGATCAAATCCAGACAGCTGTTGTGGAATCAGTTGTTGTCATCAAGAAACATTAAAGATTAGCATGGTCTTAAATTACAAGGTATAAAAACAAAAAAAAAGAAACAGAGCGTCGAGAGAATTCACTTCTGTTCTCAAATCCCAAGCTTTGGTTGACAACTGAGATCTTACACCACACATCTGCACTCTGGGTAGCAAACAAATAAGTGCACTCTTCCCGCACCTTCTCTTTTCACGTTTGCTCCTTCGCCTTTTCCGATTAAATTAAAATAGGACGTAATACTTCCAATCGCAGTGTTAACAAAAAGCCAATTCTAAAGTCATGCAGATACTTACTGACAAATTATACTAATACTCAATATATTCACATCTCTGTGCACGTGAAAATGAAATATAATGGAGTTATAAAAAAATAGAGAGATGGATTAGACATTTTCTTTTTCTTCCTGAATCTTTTTTTGGATACACATCCATTTTTTGTAATATATTAAATGACAAATTAAAATCATATATTTTTTGTCTGTCTTTTTTAAATTAAACTAAAAAGGAACCAGCAACAGAAAAGTGCATTTATTTAGATGATGATTTTGCGACTCCTCCTAGCCTACTCTCCCCCTCCTCTCTTTCTCTGTCTTCTCCTGGCCTACCAGCTTTAGTTCCAGCGGAAGGAGATGTGGCGTGGTCTGTCGCCGCCTTCCTTGACCAGAGGCTTGTGGAACTCCCGGCCGGCGCGTGAGTGGATGGCCGCCCAGCAGTATTCACAGTAATACTGGAGACAGGTCACGTTAGCGCAGAAGAAAGGAGCGAACTTGCCTCCGCAGCGAGTCCCCTGACATTCATCGCACAGCTGGTCATCCAGGACGTATGGCTTCACTTCCACCTGGACCGAGAAAGATCAGTAGACTGTTACAGCACTGGGACATTATTACTGTACGAACAGTTTTTAATCAAGTTATCTTGCAATTCCTATCATTCCTATCATCAACGGCATATCGTAATATTTTAAAAAATTAAAGAATAATTAAATGTCAGTTTTTAATGAGTTTAATAATATATAATAATATATAACTATAATAATAATAATAAAAGATACTGCTAAAAAAGGCTGCACAACAAATCCTAATGCAACGTATAAATACTTTACAGTCAAATCAATACTCATGTATATTTGGAAAAAACATTAGCTGTGTTTCCATCCAAAGATGCAGATTTATTGTATGCGTTATTAAAAACGTTTTAATGCAGATAATCACAATTTATGCCCTTCTCTGCGTATCCATCCAGTGCTTTTTTTATGCGTCATTTTAAAAGGAAACATAGCTATTGTCATGAAAATAATAAAATAACGCATTTTTTTTTATTTTTTGACATTTTTGATTAACTTTTAATAACCATAACCTAAATATTTTTCCCTTCAATAAGTCCTGCATTAAAAAAGCTGTAACTGAATGTATGCAAAACACGCATTTGTTCATCAGCCTAAAACATGTTGCAATGTCACGACTAGTGTTAGAGCATAGTCCAAAACTGCTTTTTTGAGGCTTGCTGGATCAATGCCATTTCATGGAAGGGGAGTGTGCATGTGTATTTTTTGTGGAAGTCAGCACTGACCCGTTTATCGATTTCCCCATGCTGCAGTTGTACAAAACGAGCACTGATAGCAGCAATGTAGCTCTGCTGATTAGAGAAGGCGACCCGCCCTGCTCCCTTGGGGTACTTCAGCTCAGGGTCTGTGTCGATGCCTGCATAGCACACTCCACCATACAGCCTGTCCATGATCATCGCCAGCTCCACTGTCAGAAAGACAAAATAAGTAATGTTTTAGAAACACACACCAGACTGCATAATTCCTTCTACCTTTTTATGGTAAAATAAAATGGCAACTCCTGATAAAACTACAATAAAAATAACTTGTCAAGCTACAAACGTTTTGCAACCCTTCTGATCAAGCAGCTATACTAACAAGATAACCGAAAGCTACTTAAAGAGCACAACTCCTTAAATACGTCTCAACAAAGTTAGTTTTTAGTAAAATACTAATTTTTGCTAGCAAGGAAGATGCTTAGGGAGCCACTAAAATAGTTGCTGAATGCAATTTTAAGGCAGCTGGATTGACTTGTTTCTGGCACAAAATAACCCTGACTACACTAAATCCGTTTTTTAGTAATCATGCATTTAATTGCACCCAGTCACTTAAAAATCCCTCCATACCTGCACGAAGCGGACGTGGCACCCCACCCACAAATATGGTCTTCCTCGGGTCCAGGGGCTGTGATCCATCCATCACAAAGTCACTATCATTAAGATTCCACGGGCGAATCTGGACCTGTTACAAAACCACACGCCAACAGAATAACTGAAAAAACAATCCACAACAGATAGCTAGATTTATCTAAAGTTCTAATCTGATGAAAAGTAAAAAAGAACAAGGACAAATAATGCTCGATTTGAAAACGCAGCTGATTAAGACATAAAAGGAAGAAAATGCACTATAAAAACTGAGGTTCACCCTTACAGGCTTGTCTTTAATGGTGGGGCTGGAAACACACAAGTAGAGTTTTCCATCCTCCTCGATGCAGGCATCGATAAGAGCTTGAACAGAGCTCTCATCTTGAAACAAGAGGAAAGCATAACCTTTGGAAAAAGAAATTTCACAATTAGCAAGCAGTAGGATTGGTAAAAGAACTAATTTTACATAACACACACAATACCAAAACAACCGTCTTTAAACATGATCCGTAAGGCATAGTTCACCCAAGAACATATTTAACAAAACTTCAGAGATCTCTGTCCTATTGAAAGTCCATTGCAACAAAGCATCAAAAACTAATGCATGTGAACTGAGCGGTGAAGAGTTTGAGATTGTTTTATACACCAAACAAATTCAATTTAGGCTTTTATTCACATATAAAATTGATTTACTGGTCGAGCTTAACAGATAAAAAGTGATGCCGTCTCTTCAGGAGACTTCGTCGCTCGGTTCATATGGATTACTTTTTAAATTGAAACAGACTTCCAATGGAGAGAAAAATATTTTACATGACAGAACTGTCATTTTTGGGTGAAATATCCCTTTAATTCAATACTCAAGCACTCTCATGGTGATCAAGCCAGCCACTACTGTAATATTGGAATCTGCAAAATGGTTTAATAATGGCCTGTAAAATGCTTAGCTCACCTTTCGGGGGGAAGTATGACTTGCTCTCTGCTTTGTGAGGCCAGTCCACAAACAGGTGCCCAAAACGGCGAAAACTAGCAGTTATCTCATCTAGAAAAGATAATATTGCAGATAAGAGCTAGCGGCTATCGTGGACACGGTTCCAAAGCCAAGAATGAACCTTGAAACCTGTTTTTGTTTTAATAAGCAGCAGTGTAGAGGTCACCCTAAACGTGCGCAATACCTTCGTCTATGTCAGGGGGGAGGCCACCCACAAAGACTTTGCGAGAATAGCGCTCCACCCTCTCTCCATTCTGGTGAGGGAAGCAGTGGGGGGAACCCAGGCCGGGCAGGCTCTGATCACCTCTCTCCTCGTCTGGGAAGCCATCTTCCATCGGGAACAGGGATGAGTGTCCTGAGGAAATGGGAGAAGGCAGGAATTATTATCTGTGCCTTTCCCAGTGTTCTTGCCCCACAGAGTAAAACAAATTACACTGAAAGATTATTCTGAGCCCAAGAAATACTAACACAGACAATTGCATCATCTTGGTTGTGCAATTTCAAAAGCATAGGGATTTCTGAATTATGGCTACTGTGGTTCTGTAATCAAATAAATGATAGCCCACAGTTTTGGCCCAATGATAAAACTGCTTATTTTAATACTCTACACAGAGAGTTGGATAACTACATACTGTTTGGAAATCTCTTATATGCTCACCAAGGCTGCATGAATTTGATCAAAAATACAGTAAAACAGTAATAATGTGAAATGGGATTATGAGAACTCTTCTTTTGGTATATACAATTAACATATTTCTGTGGCGGCAAAGCTGAAATTTCAGGAACAGTCTTTCAGAAATCATTCGAATGTGATTATTCTATGCTCAAAATTACTATTCAGTGCTTAAAAGAGTTGTTTCAGCATTGAATTTTTGCTAACTATTTTCGTTCAAGATTCTGTAAATTAAATGTTTAAAAGAACAGGATTTATTTGAAACATAAATATTACAAATGTCTTTACTGACGCTTTTAATTAATTTAACGCATTCATTTAAAATATCGTTAACACTTAACAATAAGGTGTCAAACAATGAACAATGCATTTATTGCAGTATTTATTTATCTTTGTTAACGTTAGTTAATAAAAATGCAATCGTTTTAAGTTTATGTTAACTAAAGTTGTTAACTAACGTTAAAGCAATAGTTCACCCAGAAATTGTTATTCTGTCATCATTTACTCACCCAAGAGTAGTTCCAAATCTGTATGAATTTCTTTGTTCTGCCGAACACAAAGGAAGATATTTTGAAGAAAGATAAGAAGGCTGTATTGGGTCACCATTGACCGAATTAATCGTCAATGGTGACCTAAAACAGCCTTGTTACAGACTTTCTTCAAAATATCTTCCTTTGTGTTAAGCAGAACAAAGAGATTCATACAAATTTGGAACAACTTGAGGAGAATATACATTTTTTGCAGTGAAATATTTAAATAATGAACCAAAATATCTGTGTGAATGTAGGATGGGTTATGTTCATTGGCCAAATTTATACTTAAGCAGTAAGCTGTGTGTTTTAGGGACTCTGCTTTGCGTTGTGCCTGTAAAACTCATTTTTACAATTGAGTTATAGAGTGTTTTGTCAAAATATCTTTTAATGTAACTGTTAATGACTAGCACGTGATCATGTAGCTCTGCTCTAAAGCTGCAGTATTAACAGAGCGAGGGCTGGAGGATGTAGTATTAGTCCTCTGGCTCAAGCCGCTCCAGCAAATTTCCTCCTGACGTGACAGAACACAGGCCTGAGCTGCTTTACAAGACTTTATGTAATGGAGTTAGTCACAACTGTGGCCTGGATGTGTGTGTGTGTGTGTGTGTGTGTGGTTGCCCGAACCACAGAAAAGCCCAAATCAAATTTGCTCTTCACCAAACGTACAGCAGGAAAGAGGCACACAATCGATACACAAATGGAAATGAAGAATGCACGAGTACATGCAAACAATTAACAATGCCCCAAAACATGTCATGCAGATACTGGATTATTCCACCCATAATTATTTGAAAGTCTTTTTTTCATTTTACTCATTGCATTTATCAAAAGTTGTCTTTACCTCGTCGCCTCCCATAATTCCTTGCTGCGTGTAAAATAAGATGATCACAAGTAAAGCAACACATTTCCAATGAAAATGTGAATTGTCTGACTTAAATAGTTTTACACTTTAAAAATGTGTTGAAAAGTATGTGTCATTTCAGAGCTTCTTTCCAAAAAAATACAGTTAACACAATTACCTGGATTTGTTGGCCACGTGCTTAAACACTGTTAACAAGACTCGTGCAAATAAACTCTCTAGATTGTCTTGGCTTAGTGACTCAAGAGAGGATCGGTGGAATGTATTTTTAAGGACACTCTTTATTCTGTGATTCAACAAACCAAAAATGGGTCTTAATTCGGAGCACTTACTAACAACCCTTGCCAACTGTCTACTCCCTGGAAAAAAGGATACCCGACAAACTATATTTTCAAAATATATATTTTTCACTTCTACATAAAGATAGAAAGTTAGCATTAGTTACAGTATATCATTTCTAAACGTCAAGTGAAACCAGTCAAGCTGTAGGTTTAATTTAATCAAACATACTGAAGATAAATACTGCTATTTAATAAAATACATGTTTTATTGGTGCATGTAAAAAGAAGATATTTAAGCAATACTCCACTTTTAGTTTCATTAAAATAAAAAAGCTTGGCAAAAATCTCATTCAGATAATGTTGTTTTAATATACATATTTTTAGCCAGCCCTATTTGAGTAATACTTCTTTTTTATTTTTTTTTGCACAACAGTACAAGATCATGCACACATATATTATAACATAACTTTACACTAAAGTACCGTGAAACAATTAATCGGGATTAATTGCATCCAAAATGATTTGTTTACATAACGTGTTTATTGTGTATAGTTATTATGTATATATAAACATACAGCATATATTAAAACTATTTACATGGATATATTTATATAAATATATAAATATATTTAATATATCAATATTACATATCTTTCTTAAATATATACATGCCTGTGTGTGTATGTAAATACACATAATAAATATATACAGTATATACATTATGTTATTTTAAACAAACACTTTTATTTTGGATGCAATTAACCACAATTAATCATTTGACAGCACTAACACATTACCCACATTTAACTACATACTATTTTGTTTCATTTTTATACATTCATAAATATATTTGCATTACGTTTCAAATGCATTTAAACATTAAACGTTACAGCTAAAAAAGAAGCAGTGAGATAAAATTGCCCAAAAGTACATCTTGCTGATAATTTAAACACACAGCTTGGGCCTGTCCAGCCACCAGAACATAAACCAATAAAATGCATATACGTACCATTTATGGGCAAGGGGCTGTCTCCTCCTGTATGGGTGAATCCGAGGCGACCTTCGAGAGAGGAGGGTATAAATCAGCTGGATGCTTGGAAAGACATACAGCACATTTAAATCCACACGTGGTAAGATTATACACTGTAGCCCGAGTTTTCCAATTGACAAATTACACAATCACTCAATAAAAATGACTATTAAGAAGCCAAAAAAGTATTAATTACATCACTCGTTTACTTTTTGGATGACCACCCACTACCCGTCAGAATTACAGAATATCCCGGATCACTTTCATTCTCAAGCTCAACTCAGCCTTATTCTGCTTCTAGTAGAAGAATGAGAGGAAACATCAAAGCAGCATGGCTGGTATGGATTGTTTCTCTATGTGGTGTTAACATGGTTCTGGCAGCCCCCTCCTTCTACTGTTCAGAGCAGTCTGGTGGCCAGGGCCGGCACACCATTTTGTTGCTTTAGCAAGAACAGAGAGCTCTTTTACAGGCAAAGGACAATGCTGGAAGCTTTTCAAAGCAACTTGTACACTGGACTGCTTCTCTTCCCCGTCTCTTGTTCGGTCATCTCTGCCACACTGGGGTGGTGTCTGCAGGGTCGCCCTTCTGGTTCTGCTGGTCAAATTATGCTCTGCTAGAGAGAAGCTGACCCTGAGGGTTGCTCTAATTTGGTTATTACGTATATGAGGGGGGTGAGCAGCTTTGATTTAAAAAACCATGCAACCATTTTGGGGTTGCATTAATAACGGTCTATGTGTAAATCTAAAACATGAATGTGTAGCATGTGACATCAAATGCTTCAGTTTAAAGATGAAGTGCATGAATCTAAAAATTACATTTTAACCAAAACAGCCTGAAATAAATGTGAGACAAAAGAAAATGTATGAGCAAGAAAACAAGTGAACCGAATTATCCTTTGTTTGCTGTATGCAAACACATGTACAGCAAAAACAGTACAATCTGATACACACAAAAAAATCAAAAATAAAACAAAAATCGAAGTTTTATGGTAAATCGTTCAAAAGCACCCACAAACTCACAAGTTACTGGTCTAAATCAGTCTGACAGATTGTTCACTAAATGATCTCACTGAAACCATCAGAGCAGTTACTGAAGCAACATCTGACTCACATACTGAAATTTCAGTGCTCTAAATTTCAATGTTCAATGCTTGTGAAACTGAAATCAGTGCTGAATGCCTGTTCATATGACAATGTGCAGTTAAAAATGAACGTGAAATGTATACTACTACAAAATCAATAATAATTTACAGAATACCATGCATTAATAATTGAAAGGAAGATTAGGAATGTTATTTACAAAAGAAAACGGGGTCCATTTTGACTGCATGTTGATTATTGCCTTATTGCAGGTAATAATGCTTACTACCATTTGTGAGGCCTGGTCAATTTTTGAAATTGAGAGATGTATACATCATCCAAAAGCTAAATAAATAAGCTTTTCATTGATGCATGGCTTGCAATATTTGGCAAAGTTACAACTTTTTGAAAATCCATACCCTTTTTGGTATTTAAAAAAAAAATTTTAATCTTAATTTTTGGCACAATCATACCTGGTTTTGTGTTTTAAAATTACATTTATGCCATAAAATTAACAAACAAAATAAATGGAAGAGTTTCCACTGAAACATACTGATTTGAGCTACAGATTACATTTGAGAGAGCTCACATAATGAAAGTCAACAATCTCACAAACCAGGCTGATGTGTTTGTAAAGACTAGTGTAGCTTCAGAGTGTAGCTGGAAGGAGCTCTGGTTAAGCTCTGCCGCACAGACAAAGCTATTTGTAGGTCAACACAGAGCTTTATCTCTCTTCTTGCTGTGTGTGTGTGTGTGTGTGTGTGTACGTGGGTGTGCAATGATTCAGCGCTAATGGGCAGCTTTTTACAGCTGCTCACTCTCACACCAAAAAATGAACACCACATCTGACGTTAAAGAAAACTACAAAAGGATGCAAAAAGGGTGTAAAATGCCACTGGAGAGTGCAAAGTAAAAAGACTGAAAAAAGAGAATGTTTTAATGTCCGTTCACATTTTTTTTTTCTCCGATATAATTCTGTTCTACTCAATTGGGAAATAACAGGCGGCCGTAGCCAGCAGCAGTGACCATAAAAAAAAGATTAAATCTACTGCCTGCTCCAGAACTTGCTCTAATAAACGCTTGGAATAACGTCATGGGCTCATTAATTGTCATTTGTATGCATTTACAACTGCTATCAAAGGTGAGGCCTCCAGGACCAGATCAGTTGTCAGCTGCCTCAAAAGAGGAATATAAAAGTGATGCAATAACCAACCAACTTTCGAATAAATGGGACACCGGTCACAGAACAGGAGCTGCATCACATCAGTGAACTCATGATGGTGGTATTAAGAGAAATTTACACAGAACATATTAAGGCATTCAAAAATGCGAAATCAAGAGCAATGAATAAAAAAAAATGGTCTCTAGTCATTGCTTTCTTTCTTTTTTTCTACTCGAGCACTACAAACACAAAACCAGATGCAAACGCAATGTGATTGTTTAGCACGTTTACATAAAAACACCAATTGTAAAGCAGTGCAGTAGAATGAAAAAGCAAGTTCTGCGGGAATGACCCCTTACTGGAGCACAAGCTAGCTAAAGCTTTCATTTGATTACAGGGAGAGCAACTTAAACCACGTGAACGGCTGCATGAATCTAACTGCTGATGGGACAAAGGTTTTTGGCCATCAATATGGTACTTTGACACACAATCTCAGTTGGTGGACTCTTATCTTACCTTTCAGAGTGTCTTGCTCAGCCCTCATGATGTCAATCAAAGAGTTCTCCAGAGAATGCATGTTGAAGCCATCGAATGAACGGGGACGATCCTGGAAAGGGGAGAAAAGGAGGATGGGTATCAAAAAAAAACAACTATGATGGCATTTCTCATATCCCTCGGCTCTGCGGGAGTATCCCTTTCAACTACAGTAGAGTTCAAGCTGTTGTGCTTTGTTCCTCTCAAAAACTATATCCTGTTGAAAGGAAGTCACAAATGAAAGGCTCAACAGAGTCTCTATACCAAAATATAAATGCAATTTGGTGCTTGCTACTGACTTGACCTCTGAATCATGAGGCTAATGTCTAATGTTTGACGACTTATAAACACACAGGTCGGAAAACTGCTCAACGGCTTACACTTGCAATGCAGATTTAACTTGACAGTGACGGAACATAACAATACAAACATAGTTTAAACCAAATTAACTCAAACCATATGCAAGTATTTTTAAAAAGGTTGAAAACTCCTGTTTAGCAAAGAGATAACGCCTGGATTTGATATTTGCATGACCAATGGCTCATACAGAACCTGAAAAACACAGCTTGAACAATATTCATATCCAGATACAAATCATTAAACAGTTTGCATATATGCATTTGCCATTAGCCAAAGAGACTTTCAGTGCGTGTGATCCCTGGAAACTAAATTCATGCATTTGGCACAACTAACCTCATGCAGTACAAGATAATCTATTAAAGAGTATTAAAGAGTACAAAGAATATCTGTTGGATGAACAAGGCCGATAAATAATAAAGAGCGATTATACTTTAAATGGATTAGGTTATTCCCCTTTACCCGATGATTCAGCACAATCTGTGCGTTTGAACTAGACCAGAGGTCAATTTGATCTCAAAACTGAAACTTGCATTTAACACACACTTTAGGCTCAAGACTCGTCATTCTATTGTCTACCAAAAGCAAACAATCACAGAATCTAGGTCTTCCTGTTTTTTGAAGGTCAGTAAGACATGCTATGCAAGTGCGTCAACACAGACGCAAATGTTTGGCTAAAGCATTACAAGAGTGCAATCCTATTGTGCATACTTGATGTGCGCTCTTGCGTTACCATGACGGTAACAAACATCAGCACTAAAGGGGGCGATAGAGTTACCTTTAAAAGTCTGCACCAATACAGGCATGGTTCACTACAAAACAAAAATCCTCTTGTTATGAGACTTCCACTCTCCTGTGAAACTCAAAAGACATCGTGAACATTTTCAGGATTGTGTTTTTCAGTGGAGTTCAATTGGGTCCAAAAACTGTTTTTACCATAGATCTGCATGATACAGGCTTCAAATGACTTAAAGGGATGATTCACCCAAAATCATTAATTACTCACCCTCATGCTGTTCCAAATCTCTAAGACACAAGTTAAGGATATTAAAGTGCTCTCTGACCCTGCATAATATCAGTGCAGCTGAAATGTTCCCAGACCCATAAATATACATCAGTGGCTCACCTTCAGTTTTGTGTGAGATTACTTTTTGTGCGCAAAGAAAGAAAAAAATAATGACTTTATTCAACAATTCTTATAAGCTGCATCTTCCACCATTTTGGAGAGTGCATGCGCAAGCTTTTTAATAAATGAATACAACGCACATTATAGAGCTTTTCACACTTGAAATTGTTAACCCAGGGTTATCGTAAACCCCGGATAAACGGAATCCTGGGTTATCTGTAATCA
>JAUCNO010000425.1:4155478-4178662 GCA_032353835.1 Enteromius viviparus
ATATTTCACACTTTGCCTAAAACCGTCAGGCATTCTATAGAATGCCGGATTTCACACATTGCCGGTAACATATATATTATTATTTTTAATGCAAATTTATTCTACTTCAGTTGTCACATGCGCAATAAAAAAAAAAAAAAAAGGTTTGGGAGAACAGGTATTAGTGCAACACTGAAAACGTGACTACTAATATATACTGTGCGTAAATACATTTTGAACTAAGTGATGTGTGCATTTCTATTCTCATTCCACCTTACACACCATTTGTCTCTCTATAATTTGTAGGCCCCTGCTAGAGACAGATGGTGGGACGCCATATATCAGAGCAGCAATCTGCACCCCCATCAAACATTTACACATTTTCACCTCCCTTTCTGGAGAACACACGCACATACACACACACTATCCTAGTAAAGTGCACTGTCTATCCCAGTCCTCTTCTCACTTAGCTCTGGATTTCGGTGGATTTTCCCTTCCCCCAGCCTTCATGCCTACTCCTGCTCCTGAAAAAGCTCCCGGGAAGCTCAGTGGTGCAGTGTTTCAAGACTCCCCCATGTGGGAGCTGTACTGAATGGGTCATTCAGAGGCCATCTAGCAAGAGCCCAACACGTGGCCCAATCAAATTAATACATATAGCCACATGTCAATATATTGACTGATCTATACCATTGGCCTGTCCTGTGTTGTCAAGATGCTGTGTTGTAATGCTAAGCGAGATGACTAAGCCTTATTTGGTGTCGTTTATGAAGTCTGTCAACTGACCCACTAATCTTAATGTCCTGCTAGTTGAATAGATTGAATGTTCTTGCAATATATTTTATAATAATTTGTTTTTAGGTGAGAACCGGTTTTCCCTTCATTATATAATTCTTATATTTCTAAATCCAGTAACTTCCACATCAAATTTATGTAATAAAAATGTGATCTAAAAGATTATTTTGGTGGTTAGTTTGTGTGCGAATGTACAGTATTGTATTTAAAAAAATATATACTTTTGATGCAAGAATTAAATATTTAATCAATATATATTAAACATATGGAATATTAAACATTCCAGTCTGTTTGATAAAATAAAATAAAATAAAAAATACACCTACAATATTGGTAACATAGCTTTTTTTTCTGTCCATTGTGTAAATTTTCAGATTGAATATATATATATTGAGCATATTTCTAAAAGTCTTGTGTACATAGAAATACTTCCATGCTAATAAAATATATACATATTGCATATTTAGATATGGTGTTTAGTTTATGATTGTATTAACATTAAACATTTCAGAAAAAAAAATCAAATCCATCATTTCAGTTTTCTGTATTCTAGAAGTAAATGAAGATTTGCATTATCTATTGAAATGTCCAAGTTGCATTGATATTTTAAGTATTACTTATGTACTATTACTAAATATAGTACTTTTTATAGTAATCATATTTGTAATAGTAATAAGTGTCAGTTTATATTTTGTATTTTTTAAATACAATTTAAAATGCTTTTTATTTTTTATTTAGTTTCACTTTTAGAATTACATTTTAATTATTATTTTTTAAATGCCATTTAGTCCAGGGCATCTAATATTTAAAATTAAATTTATTTCAGCTTTGTTTTTGAAAATTATGTATCAACCACATCTGCACCCTGCCTTCTCATTTTAATTAATTACCAAAATACATTACTACCTACGGTAGAGCACCAACGTAATGCAGTGACATTTCCACATTACAATGGCCATACATTGCCTTATAAAGAATCCTTTCATTAGTATTCCTAAAATGTGGCTTCTTTATTAATATGCAAGTGCATTCCATTCAAAATAAGAGGACGACTATCTAGTGACAAAATGTGTTGGTTAAGCGTGCTGTCTCCTGGGTTGCAGTAGGAGTGAGGCGTGGGATGCAGTGATGCGCGGTGTGAAGGTCCGCTGTCCTTGTGTGGGGTGGCATGCGGCGGCTGGCGGGGCTACGTGGGCAGCGTTCACTCGGCTGCGTTTAGAACAGAGCGAGAGCGTCACAGTTAGAGGCATCGGTGCATTCAGCGGGGCAGAGCCACAGCATGAACACAGCCTCGTCCCCTGGGCCATCTGCAGACAGACACGACTCTGATCCCAAATAAGGACAGTTGGACTGGTTGTGAATGAATGATTCAGTGACTCTGTGTAATCTAGATAATTATGGTATATGTGATCACTGCAAGTATTTTTGCTATATACAAAAGATTTTGTCATCCTTTTACCATTACCAGAATTGTATATTGTATTCATGTCCACTCATTTCTATATTTTGGTTACACAAAGAAAAAATGTATGCCGGTTCAATAAATTATTAGGAATTAATGCACACCCACTTTGTGTCATGGCCTCATCACCGCTGGATATTTTTTTAAAATAATTTAACAGCCTGGTGTCAGTTAGCCTGTTTATACTATGGTTGTAGCCTCAAGACATTTGACAGGTTCTGTAGATGAAATGCTCTTGTGTGCAGGACTAATTTCTTACTTATGTCAAGCCTCAGTTGCTGCCTTAAAAACCCTGCCTGTGAAGGATGCATTTCAAGGTAGGAATGCATCAAGGCACATCCAAATCCAATGTCAGCTTCGCTTCCTGTCTCCTGAGATGCCTTCATCCGATCAATTTTTGAAGGCAGTAAAGAAGTATCCTTCGCTGCTTTTGATTTCCCACAATCCCATGTGTTTCTTTCCGTGAAGGTTGAGCTACAAAAATAAAGATGGTATCTAAAAGTTGATTTTGGTGGTCAGTTTCTGTGTAAATGTATTGTATTAGAAATTTTTTTAACAGAGCTTTTCCACTTTTGATGCAAGAAATCATAAATATTCACTTTTTTAACCCGTTTTTGACAAAGCTGGTTGTAGATCATATAATGTTATGCTGCCTCAGAAGCCTGTCCAAAATTGGTTTTGTGAGGTGTCTTCATGCACAAACATTGCCTGCAAAGTCACTGTCTGATGATGCAGCGAGGAAATAAGTCAGCAACCTAAGCTTTCGGATGCAACCTAAAATCATTTGGCGATGTTATATACACTTTATACACTTTAGAACGTTCATTAACCAATCAGAATCAAGCCCTACACTGTCCTGTACTTAAGTATTTTTCAATGTAAAACCAATATATCAGTACCTATCAGCAATGAAATTTATGCAGAAATAGTTAACCAAAAAATTTTTTATTTTGTCATTTTTCACTCTCCTGTCATGTATTTAACAGTTCTTTCTCCCAAATCACATCTTCCACCATTATTAAACATTATTAAACATGCCGTTACCTCACACTGTAAAAAAACAAATCTAAAAAAAACCCTGTAATTTTCTGTCAGCAGGTTAAAAAACAGGAAACAAATGTAGATAAACCATTAAAAAACTGTGATTTCTTGTTCCATAATACAGGTTATTACTGTAATTAAACTTGAAATATTTGTATAAGTACAGGGGTGTTTTGGTACTTTATAAAAATGGTCAGAATATAGTAAGAAACTGTAATTTGCAAACAAAATAATTTGAATGTAAACCTATAAATAATAATCAATAATGCACACTGCTATTAAAATGCTTTTGTACCTTTAACATACTTGTCAACCACCATAATAGAGGTGGTAAAAGAGAGCCACGTGAAGAATCAAAGCTCATATACTAGTATATAGAATGTGCACAGAGTCATTCATGCAAACACTTAAATAATGCGTAATAAACATTCATTAAACAACAGAAGAACATAAAGCACAAATGTAAATAACTGATAACGAAACGCTGCTGCCATCGCGGCTTTGCTTCTCCGTGGAGAACAAGAGACTCCGAGGCAGAAGTTTCAAATACACGTGAACATTTATTCCAGGGAAAACGACTGAACATGAGGACCGGAGAACATGCAGAACCTGTGCAGACATCACACAACAGACATGACTTACTTCAACGAGCGACAACCGGATATGACACAAGACAAGCATTTATACAGGAAACAATCAAGGATAAAGGGGACACACACGATTGGATGGGAGTGAAACACCAAAAGAGCAGGATGGAGTCTTGAACACAGAAGAACACAATGATACAAGAGGTAAACAGAAAAGGCATGAACACATAGTATATGACAACAAAACATAGAATTCAAGGACAGAGGAGAACATAAACAGAGCACGCCACTGGCGTGACAGTCACACATGGAATTCTGGGAATATCATTTTACAGTTTTTGACTGTAAAGTTATTGAGTTGTTCTATTTACTTGTAAAAACAGCATTTTACTGTTAAATTACATGAAATGTTTGATTAAAGGTTTTACAGTTTTTCTCTGTATATAGTACAGGGATTTACTGTTAACCTATTAACAGGTTTTTTTCTGCTAGCATTTTACAAGATTTCAGGTGTGAAATTATAATTATTTTTTACAGTGCAGAAAGCTCTCAGATTTCATCAAAAATGTCTTAATTTGTGTTTAGAAGATGAAGGAAGGTCTTACTGGAATGGCATGAGGTTGAGTAATCAATGAAAATATAAATAATAAAATTTTAGTAAAACTATCTCTTTAAGTTGTAAAAGTTAGTGCAAAATGGCCCAGTTACATTCTGTGAATTAAATCATTTTGAATCATCCTAAAACGTGTTATTTCAAACATTGTCTATATCCTATGACCTTTTAAGCTTTATATAACTGTCCTCACTGACATCACACTGAAGGAAATAGATGAGCAGAAATGTGAGCTACAGGGATCCATTTCTATGACAAAAGGCTTGCGTTACCAAGGGTTACTGGCTTTTTCCAAGTATGGCTCTTATCACGTCAAACGGATGCCCGGCAAATGCACCGTAATCAAATTCCTGACAGAGGGTAATTAGTTCAGCTCCTGTGCTCAAAGCAGCAGCTACCGGCACAACGCCAGTCCAGCTACGGTGAAATAAGGCCTCCGCATTGTTCTCATATGTTATGCTAACACGGCTAACGCTGCTCAGTCCCACATCCACAAAAAAGTGTTGTGTTCAGCTTTGTACTACAGTGCAGTTTTAATGTTTATGATATCTAAATTCGATTCAATTTATGATAACGACACAAAATATGTTTAAACAAATTTTCCGTTAAGTGTGTCATCGTCACTAAAATGTTTGGCTCAAGGACCCGCAGAAGTCATTTATGCTCTTAGCAGATGCTTTTTATCCAAAGCG
Organism: Enteromius viviparus; assembly: GCA_032353835.1. Lineage (NCBI taxonomy): Eukaryota > Metazoa > Chordata > Actinopteri > Cypriniformes > Cyprinidae > Enteromius > Enteromius viviparus. The sequence goes on from JAUCNO010000425.1 coordinate 4,160,645, forward strand.
ACTTTGCACATATTGCGTAAGTGGCAATTACCAGAACAGGTAGCTAAAAATACAACTGAAGTGCTAATGTAGTGCTTCTGCGCCAAGAACAACTCCAAGAACACAATGGCAAACAGTGCCAAAATTGAGCAAGTGCTATATCAGGTCATTAAAAGAGTTTGTAAAGGGTCGACTAGTGCTCTAATCACAGTACAAATGTGATTGCTGAGGCAGTAAGCGGGAAAGAGGAGTGTTAGATATGCTATTTGCGCTTAAAAAAAACAGCTTAAATGATGTTTGGTGGTCTGCAGGCCAGTTGGTTTCCCAGCCTGACCAGCTGAAATGTTCTCATTAAATCATACAGTATAATTAAAAATCATATAAAAAATACATTTTGCTCTACTCTGTGAATGTTGTCATTAAGAAGCGATTTTAAAAGCATGCCAAAAAACCTGTTTAAACCAAACAAAGATGGTTGCCTGACTTCTCCCAGTATGGCCAATCTGGTGTTTGCCCAAAACCTAGCTGAAACCCTCAAAACAGACCAGGGTAATCCATTCGGTGGAAAAGCAAAATCAGCAAACCACTTTAAAATGGCTAAGGATGCATTTTTTAAACATGGAATATCAGTATAGTGAACATGTCAATGCAAAGCATTAGAAAAAACTTGATAAAGGTTACCGCTTTACACATAACCAGTACATGCTTGCTAAATGTAAGCCCATGCTAGAGAGTGTTTTATGGAATAGCGTGGGTTTTCTTTACCCCTACTGTGATGTTTGCCAGGTTGAGGACTGTATCTGTTCAAAACTTGAGGAAAATTGCTCCAGCACTCCATTACTGTCAATACATTTGAAATCACTGGTGTCTCAGACAAGAATTGTGAATCTATGTTCTTTGAAAATGGACCGCTTCTGCCACACCAGGGGAAAGTCATCACCCGAGATGCACCATGGGGGCCTGCCCTAAATAGCCATCCAACAGGAACAGTGTTAAGGCCCTATAGCCACTTCCTGCAAAAGTAATCATCCTTAAAGCCCTGTCCCCAATTCTGTCCTAGAAACCCTGAGAACTCTTCACATCTTAGAAATTCATAGCATCTCGTTCCTGAATGCTATGTTTCGAAGTTTTAGATCCCAATAGACCCTGAACACTTGTCCTAATATAACAGAACTATGAAATTCAGACACCTATAAAACTCTAAACTTTCGAAACCCACTTTGCAAACAGTTGTCCTCAACACCAGGCCAAAGTTGTCCCTGGAAACCAACTTTTGTCAAGAATATTGGAACATTACAGTATCAGCTGACAGTCAGTCAACACAATATACCTGTTGGTTTGCATCCTTCAAAAAGGTCCCAATGTTACTTCATGTGTCAATGCGGTGCAACTCCCAAAATACAAATACAAAATAATAATTGGTAATATTAAAAATAAATAAAAAAGTATTTAGCTTTTTCTAACAATTTAAATAATATATATATATATATATATATATTTTTTTTTCTTGAAACATATTGCCACACGAAATCTAAATAAATATATTTCTAAGAACGTAGTACTTTGGTTTTAAACTAGATGTCAAAAGATTTTTTTTGTTTTTTTATCCAGGACACTCTTAGACATCATTGACCCATTGAGCATCTTTTCATCATTCTGATGCATCAATAATGCATTAGATGTGCTTAGGGTTACAACCAAAGCAATAATTACAATGACAACCTGGTAGGAGGGGGTGTATTTATGGCGATGACCTCAATGTGACTCATCAGATTCAGAAACACTGTTCCACAGCTGGATGCTCGCTCACAAGGTCAGATCATACAGAGTGTGCTCGAGTGTCGTCCCCATTTGCTTGCCATGGCAACAGTGAACGGTGGCATAGCAGCGAGCACACAGGCTTCAGGGGTAAGCGAGATGAAACCAGAAAGACAAAACATCAATACGCTTCTTATGTGAAAATCCATTCAAAATCTTCAATTGAGATTTTAGTAGTGGATGCCTTTTTTTAATTTAATGCCATCAAAAATGACCTGTTATAGGTTCAACAAAAATTAACTGCAAATAAAAAGTTGTTCTCAACTGGAAAATAGTGTTTACAGTTTGTCAGCTACACCAAGTTCCCATTGAGCGTACACATTAATGTCAAACTAACAGAGCACAACAGAAAAACATCCCAGTCATTTCGATCAAAACAAGGGACACGGGAACGAGTACTGTGTCTGCTAAGACGCTATGGGAAAAACTCCTTTTTCCCCCCTAACTGAAACCTATGTAACATGCAGTGAAACTGCACAGCTATTGGTTGTGCAGTGGTAATTTTTTAAACCAAACGGCTGGCCGCCATCCTGCGGCAAGCAATGGCTGGCTCTTGCCGAAGCTCGCCTGAGGGGGGCGGGCCGTCTATAAGAACAGTATCAACACGCTGCGCTGTAGGCGAAGAACAATAGCCAGTGACAGCGAGCCCAGGCGAAAGTCGCATAATGTATTCATATCGTCCTTAGCATTAAGGTGTGTAAGCCTGAGCTCGCTGCTTGGGCGTGTGACAGCCAAGCACAGTGATAGTGCTTTACAAGAAAAAGGCTCGTAAGCCTAAGCTCGCGATTTGGGTGGCTGGCAGCCAAACATGGCGATCAAGTATTTACATAGAAAAGGGCTCGCAAGCCCGAGCTTTCACCCAGAGCGCATCAGCGGTCTGGAGGGGGGCAAGTATATTTTAACAGCCTGAGAGGCCCCTAGCTGAATGAGCGTTTACTCCTATTTGGCAGTCCTGGTCCATAGAGGAGTAAGCTATAGCGTCTGAACCCATTTTGAGAACCTTTGCTTTGAGACCAGTAACCCTTAGGAGCAGACACCGAAGCAGATAAACAGCTGGTCAGACAACCTAAAGGCAGCCGACCGCTCAATGTAGGCTCTTAATGCCCTGAAAGGACAGAGAGGGTTAAGTTGTGACCCGCGTTCAGAGGTAGCGCCGAACAAGATACCGAACGGAGTTGAGAGCACCTTCGGTATATAACCGAGCCTTGATTTCAGGATGACATTAGTCATTTGGCCGAAATCCAGGCAGGCGGGGTTAACAGACAGCGCTTGCAGATCGCCTATTCGCTTGACTGATGCCAAAGCCAGCAGTCGCTTCGATGACAGACCCCTCCTTTGTTCAGAGCGCTTATAAGGATCGTGCAGCTCGGCAATGAGGTGCACTAATCCTCACATGAAACACACACTGAGGAGGCAGATTGTGTCTGCATATTTCACTCAAACATACTAAATCTCAACCGCGAATACAGCTCCCGCCTTGGAGGGGAGAACATGAGGTGTGAGAGAGTCAGCGAGCGCGCAGTTAGACTGTGAAGCAGATTACGCCTTTTTTCCTCAGAGCGCAGAATCAATTTGTTTTTCCAAAATAAGAATATGTTAATAACTAAATTGTGACACAAATGTCAGATATATGCATACATTGTTTGGATACATTGTGGAATATCCCTTTCCTGATTAACAGATAAATCAAAAAAATAAGTCCTAAAATAGATACATTTTAATCCAAAGGGGTCTCTTACACATATGCAGATCAGACTCTGCTTTGGTGGGCCTGTGTGTCTGTATTCTCTGAAGCGGGTGTCTTCAGAGAGCAGTATCCTGGATTGTGTTGTAGAGATGGCAGAGATGATGCAGATTTTCTGAGCAGATGGGGCATGTGATAGGTCACATCTGGCTGTGGGGGAGGATGAAGGAAAAGAGACAGAGCCTTTCTAGTGACCTGTGCTGAGTCGGATGTGAGAAGGTTCAGTGCAGGCAATTGTTTTCTGTGGTAATACAGCAACATTATTATTCTGCATAATGTTCCTCTGATGAAAATCTATTTACTGCAAAATCCATTGCCACAAACTTAAAAGGTGCATTTTTTAAATTAAGTATCAGTGTTGTACTAACAAATGGGTAGAATTTTCCTGATATTTATCCAATCAAGTTGTGCGACCAGTAATTTCTTTCTTATCTTAAATAAGAACCATGAGTGATTCACCAGACAATCACTGGATCTGTACCGGTTGAATTATTTTCACACAGTGTGAACTATTATTGTATATAACACATACATCAAATACAAATCTATATGTTTGCTTATTAGTATAAATAGCCGTGTGGCTATTTTTTCTTTTGAGTAAATTATAATTTATTCATTTAAAAATAAGATAATGTTTTGGGATAATTGTACCCTGAAAAGAAGGATATTCAAATTAGCCATCTGCATGTGCATGTGCATGACTAAAAAGCATTTTCTGAACTGATGGTGTATAAGAGAGGCTGGAAACACTGTTTAGTGGTGTCTGTGAGAGAATCCTGCTGCTTCATGTGATCCGACGGCTCTCATGACCGGATTACAAACAATGAGCTCCACACAGAGGCCACACTCGCTCGCCCCTGAGGTACATGTTTCGGCATCATGGTCACACAGGGCGTTCCTCAGGGTTCTGTTTCGGGCCTGTCTTGTTTTTTACACTTTCATTATTTTAAATGAAGCTGGGTTGTTGGCATATTTGCATCAATATAATTGTCTTTCAAAACAATTAAGATTTTAGATCTATAGCAGTGAAAGTATATATATATATATATATATACATTTATGTATATTTCAGGTACTGTATAATCAGCATTATAATCAACATTTTCTCTTGTTTTCTGTTTTCAGCTGTCGAGATTCAAATAAAATTAAGATGTGTTGATTATAATCTGAGCCCATTGGCTCACTTGCACAGTGAATGAATGTAACAGAAGCAATGACGATTAAATATGAAACACACTTTGTGGCTCTAGCACAACATACACTTATTTGACCTCATTGAGATGAAGGGTACTTGACTTTGGATTACTTCTGAATGGATTCCTTCACTTTAGTATTCACCTATGTTCTACCACACACATACAAAAGCTGAAACAGTATTTATTCTACACTCTTAGAAATAAAGAGGGGCGTTTCGCATCAATGCTATAGTACCGTTTTGGGTTCTCCAAAGAACCTTTCAGTAAACAGCTCTTTTTTTCTTTTGATCATTGTAAGGAACATTTAAATAATCTAAAAAACCTTTTTGTACCATATAGAACCATTTTTGCAATAAAACACTCATTGTTTGTCTTTCATGGTATTAGAGATGTCAATAAAGACCCTTTATTTTTAAAAGTGTACTGCATATTTACGATTTAAAGAGATGTGTTCAGCAAAACAATATTAAGCTCTTGATTTTTATCGCTTACTAAGATGGTAATTTAGCCCTCACAACGGTTTATGAATAATACATACAATTATGCAATTTATTCAAAATAGATTTCAACAGCTCAAGTTTTAGACAGGATCTGGATCTTAGAGTGGAATGAAAGTGTATCCGTATGACTTATCAATACAGGTTTTGTAAGTTAAAGGACACACCTCCTTAAAAAAGACGACATCACAGCACCCAGCTCTCAGTGCTTAGAGAAATGTCCTTTGACATATGCTGTTTACAGTCGCCTATGTTGTTTATTTTCCCTTCCACAGTATCCGCCTTGCATTTATTTGTACACACACACAGAGGTAACTTAGAAGCCCAGCACTTTTTCCCTGAAAAGAAAAGTGCAAACTGTTTTCCTCTAAGAGCATGTTCTTCCTCGTTCCCTGCAGTGTACCTTTTACTCTTTTTACTCAGTGTTTTACTTCAGTATTTGCATTATGTTATAGTTACACTAAACTGTTATTACTGTAACATTTAATCACCAATCTTACATTTTTGGTTGAGTAAAGCATAATTCGCCCCATACACTGTTTTGCAGTTAACATAAACGATGTCTCAAAGTCATGTGGCTGGTCAAAAGAAATCTGAGCCATAAATGAAATATCATAGCATCTTGGAGAGGAGCTCTTTTTGCTTGTATCAGTGAGCAGCCACCAAAACACACTAGCAACGGCCTAGCAACCAATCAGAAAACACTGTAAGGTTTAGTTTTGAAAATGTAAAAATCTACTTTATTCACATGATGCAGAATACCATTACCACTTATTTCTGTCACCAGCGTTCCACCTATTATTTACCTCCTGACTGCCATAATACAGATTGCTGTTGATATGTAAGGTAAAAAGGCTCAGCTAAACACACATACTCAGCAGCTGCACATGGTAATCCCATGTGACCATATTCTCAGGCCATGTGAGTCTTTCTCAACCTCTGGCTGCATCATGACACGCATAAGAGATCAGTAACGCATGTGCACTCAAACAGGAATCACATTTTCAACACTTTTAATGGCAATTCATAACATTTTAGCAAACTGGTGGATAATTTATATGAATTTAAAGAATTTCATTTGTACATTTTCGTACAGTTTATGCTACTGATGGTTAAGTTTAGGGATATGGTTAGGGTTGGACTACCTTGTAAAACAGTTAAGGGGGCCATATGTAATCAGCTAGGGTTTGAAATGGGTTGTAAAGTAAGAATTACCATAAACGTTGAGCTATGAGCAAAATATGTTGTTAAAAACATTGTTTTGTGTATTTGGTGTAATGCAATGTGTTTATGCAGTTTAAGGTTAAAAAACAAATTATTTTCTAGATACTGTACATTATTGTTTCTCCTCTAAGCCTCACCTTACCGAAACGGGTCAATTTGTACAAAGCTTATTGTTCTATAAAAGCATGGTGTGCTCTAACTGGCCAGCTATCCAGTGCATTGTGATTGGCCGAATACATCAAAGGTGTGAAGGAAATGTTACAGCCCTTACCAAAACATGATGCCATGTCCTACCATTTTGACACAAAAACAATTAAACTTATTACAAATAAGACATTTGTTGCATCCAGTGAGGACATAATTACTCATTATAAGGACTTTTCTTTTTTTTTACGTTTCGCATTGCATCGCATGACCATGTCTGCATTTTTGATTGGAGAAATGACAAACAACAAACACTACTCCATGCTGTTTAGAATTCGCATGTTGTAAACATATCTATTCCTTTGGAACTGTAGACAGCACACAAGGTGTTCATTTGATCTAAGATCTTCATAGCTAGCAAACAATAGCCTTTTCCGATTTGACTACAGATCTTCAACGCTCTTGATGTTCTTAAACTTTCCGTTACAACTAATCAACTGATTCGTGAACCAGTTCACTAGTTTGCCATCTGTTTGATCAAGTGTTCAAAAAAGATTGAAAAATTGAGGAATAAATAAATGTATTTTTAACTTGCATTAGATGAAGTAACAAGAGGAGCGTCACCTACAGTAACAAAGTAAAAGTACAGTTTTACACTAAAAATTTACCTGAGGTAGAGTGCCCAAAGTGCCCATCTTTAAATTTATTCTAAAAGTATTACTTACCCCCAAAAAAGTTAATGTAACGAAGTAAATGTAACTCGTTACTACCCACCTCTGCAGCCCAGAATATTAACACAACATGATGCACATGAAGCTCTTCTTGTTAAGCATAAGATAGGCTAAACATGAAGACGGTGATTTAAAAATGCCAAATATTTTTATATCACACTCAGTTTTACACAGTTTTACATGTTTTCTTGCCCATAGACAATATATATATGTATATATTTAAATATATATATATATATATATATATATATATACAAACTCTTACCACATTGCTCTTCTGTTTTTAATAAAATATAACAATTGGGCACTATTGTTTTCACATTAAACCACTTTCAGTACACTTTTTTATGTGGTATTAAATGTTTATCATCAAACTGTGTCAATGAACAGTATTTGTCGAAATTAAACTGGTTTTGGAAGAAAATGCTAAAAATTGTGATTTTTTGTGAATTGTGTTTTTCCCACCACCATAACCCTATAGGGCCTCTGTAGACCACTGAGACTTTCAACCAGTATAACAAAAACAGTTATATTATGTCATTTTCATTCTTTTCTTGATATTAATTTTTCAGCCGCATTTCACTATCTACTTAGTAAACACATCTCTGTGTCTTCTCTTCATGTGCCAGAATTGCACAACACAACCGCAGTTAGTTGCTAATTCGCTTGTTCATCCATGCCAGTCAGAGGAAAGGATTACACGAGGGCAGCACTAGCCTGTTCTATCACAGCAGCTGACCTCTACAAAGGAACACAGTGTTCCCGGCTGCCTGTTTAAATAAATAGGAAAATTTGGCTAGTGTGGAAATGGTAGTGGTGGAGCTATGTAAGACACCTTAAAAATATTCAAAAATATTGAGCTACTGTGAGCATTTGGGAAAGTAATGTAGCATTTTGCAAACACTCAGCAATCACCAGAGCAAATAAAAATGTGGCACATTTGATAAAAGCTAAATTAGCAATAATTATATATGGTTAAACTGAAGAGAAAAAAAATATATATAATATAAAATGTAATCTGATCTTTCAAGCAAAAGACTACCGTAGAAAAAAAATACTGTAAAATTGACTGTAAAAATGAATGTCAGTTGTGGTCGGCAAAATTTTACAGTAAAAAAAAATACTGTAGCAATGTTTTAGGGTTTATGGAGTCAGCCTAAAGTTACAATCAAAAACGTATTTCTTTACTTGATGTAATGCTAACCTGTCTGAAATCGGTTTTGTACCTTCACTGATAACCACAAAATCAGATGCTGATGAAGTCACATGATGAACCAAAGCTCTCCACAAGCTGAGAAGGCCAATACTAATATATAGATATAGATAAAGAAGATGCAGAACATCATTCACACAATTACTAAACACCATCATGGTGAGAAATTAAACTTTCTTAACTTTAGATGTAACATACAACTCAAAAAAAAAAAACACTGAAAGGAAAAGAAACATCAAATTTGAAATGCAGTGCAGGGAATTCTATGAACATCAATTTATGGGTTTTCCTGTAAAATGTATCTTTTACAGAGGAGACAGAGGCGTGCGGATCCGTATGCAAAAAACACTTTATTGTCACAAACAGGGTAATCAAAGGCAGGGTCAATAACGACAAACAGGGACATCAGAGGCAGAGACAAGTACACTTAGTCCGGGCTGATGGCACTTCCAGCTGGCATTGTTACACTATTACAGTTTTTCACACTATTTATTAGGGGAACTTACTGTTCACCATTTAACAGGTTTTTACAGCAGCATTTTACTGTTAATATCATGTTCATTTTTTACAGTATGCTTTTCAGTTCTGACAGGGTCCCTACATTGCATTCACTGTTCCTGTGCACAGAATATCTACCCAGTTTGTAAAGGTTATGTATTCTAGCTAGTTTTCACTAGCTGTTTTACTGTTTACTGGTTCATCTGCTATCCTTGAAATCATAGTGTTATATATGATATGCATTGTACAGCATTCATATACAAAAAGTAAATATTTAACTGACTGAATAATGTTTGTAAATGTTACTGTAAATGAAATTTATCCACCACCTTGAACAGATACAATGCATTGTGCCTTCTCCATTAAAAATGCATGCAATTCTGACTTTATTATAGCCTTAATTATGCTGCTTACCTTTTTGTACACATACAAGCAATTTCGTCAACTACCAAAACAATTTAAAGCTAAAATGAGCTGAATATAATAATGAAGTTTATCCAACACTCGTGATTTCACTCTATTGCATCACATAATGTTACCAGTTCTTGGCTTCATGTGCAGCCTGCTTTTTTATGATACAACTTAAAACCCTTTCTGATATAATTCAGTTTGTAGTTGGAATGTCTCACAATCAGTCACACCTGAGTGTTAAACTGCGGCGATGGACTTCAGCACGTCTGCCAGATCTGTTCACACTCCAACATGGAATCCCACACCCATGAAGTCACTAACCAGGACCTGCTTAAAGACGTATTTCCCTTTATGCAAACACATGGCACGTGGACTATATATGTCATTAGATTTCAGAGGATTCTGGACAGTGTTTGAATGAGAGCACAGCAGAGGAAGTAGTGTTTAATTTGGAGCGCAAATCTAAATTTATGAGTTCGCTTATAAAGCCATCACATTTGCAGGAAGCGGATACTTTATAACAAATTTATGGGTTCCTTTCCCATCTAAGTTAATGTTTGTTTTAGTATTTTATATGGTCTATATGAGTAAAGAAAACCATAATTTAATATAAGATATTTATACAAGCCTGTGCATGTAGTGACCATAGCTCTGAAGCACCGTAGAAAGCCTAAAACCTGCATAAAATTGCACTAGCAGATTCTTCCCCATCTGTTTTAAGCTTAATTCAATTATTTTATGTATTGTTTTATATCACTATTGCATATTTGCAATATGATTTTTAATGGAATCAGAAAATAATTTTGTGGGGTTGTTAGGTTTAGCGATTTAAATAAAATTGTGTGCAACGTCTGTTTATATTAGAAAAGTGGGTCAAACGTGTGTGCGTGTGTGTGTGTGTGTTTGTACTCACAGTAATCATGCTGGCCTTCATCACATGATCAGTGTGCATGTGATACTCAGGGCAGTGTTTTCACACTCTCACATGGCCGTGGAATTATGAATTAGGATCACACCCTACAGCTATATGTTTGCGTGAATTGTAAAGCCCTGTCCCACATAGTACATTGTTGTATTATTGTATACAACTCCTGCAGTACAATAACTAACATCTGGGAAAATGGCATTCAGTTTTGAAGTTAAAAAAGATCATGTCTGTGTTATTGATTTTGATTTTAAATGAAAAAAAGATTTTCAAAAAGATTTTTAAATATGATATGAAGCTGATAAAGTACATGCATGATGGGTGATCTATGCCTTCAAATCATTATTGAGAGCAAATAATGTAAATTAAATTAATGTTAAATTAAATGTATTACCAATTAAATGTAAACCAATTTGAAACCTAGTGCAACATGTCTTGAAGCACTAAAATGAATGAATATGCACAAATGTGGAAGGGAAGATTGCATGCTGTTTTATGAGAAAGTGTTTTGTTATATGTGTTAATATTTCCAGTATTTTATTTGGTGGCATAACCCTATTTAAAGCCGTCCATTGTATTTTATGAGTTCTGTAGGCAGTAGCTGTGGATTGAATATTCAACTCTTGCTTCTACTATTATGATTACACATGCGCAAGCAGCATTCTTTGAATATCAGTGAGGCAAAGTCTAACCAAGAGTGCAATACTTTCACAAAAGTTGGTGCAAAACTTTCTTTCACAGACGCACACAGTGAAAACAGTGAATACAACAACTGTTTACTCTAACAAGGCCCAATAGTTCAGAGGCCTGTGAATATCCACTCCTCCTGTTTGGCATCTATGATTGGTTGAAACCTGTGTGTGTGCTCCAGGGGGAGGGTGTGTGCATATGTGTGTGTGTTTGGGGAAAGTGGAAGGACTTGTGGTTAACACAAGCCTACCTGTAAGCTCAAATTGATTGAGACAGATCACTTGCAGTCATACAAATAATTAAAACCACCTTTCCCACAGCTGGCAACAAGTAAATAATGCTGAGGCGAGGCAGTGTTCTGATTGGTCAGTTGTAGACGGTAACAATTGTCCAATTGGCTCATTATAATAGCAACAGTGCTTTAATTTGTCAGTCTTAGACAGTAACACCACTCTCATTGATCAGTTCTAAACAACAACAGTGTTCAGATTTGACATTTAAAGACATTAAGAGTGCTTCAGTTGGTCTGTTAGATGATAACACTACTCTGATTAGTTGGAGTTAGACAGTAACACTTCTCTGATTAATAATAAACATGTGCAGTGTGTTAATTGGTCAGTTAAAGTCATGGCGAGTGTCCTGATTGATTCATTGATTGAGCTACAACTATTACCAAATTTATTCCATATAAACATTCTTCGTCTTCAACCAAAACTTAAGAAAATTATTTTGACGTTGTGTTGTTCAGGTATACAAGGAGATTTGTTATCTTGTTAATGGTTACACACTCACTCATTATAGTTGCTTATTAGCATGCCTACCATTGGCTTTTTATTAGTACATATGAAACATATATTCTGCATGACCATATTCTACATCCCTAATCCTACCAATACCTAAACTTAACAACTACTTTATTAAATATTAATAAGCAGCAAATTAGTTTATTGAGGCAAAAGTCATATATCATAGTTAATAGCGAGAATTGAATTGTTGGACGTTTTAATAGTTAGTGACTGTTCACGGTACTGAATATTTAATTTATTTATATTTAAAAATGGCTTGCTCAAGTTTTTTGAGTTAGCTTAACTTGTCAAGTCTATTCCATTTTATTTGTCATGGTACCTCTGCCTTATAAATGAAATATTCAATCAAGCCAACCAATGTTCTGATTGATCAGTTTAAGACAGGTAGAGTGTTCCAACTGATCCATTATAAATGTTAACAGTGCTCTACTTGGTTAGTTGTAGACAGTTACAGAGCTTCAGTTGACTTCTAGTAGACCAGTGCAGTATTCTGATTGGTCAGTTCTAGAAAGCCTGAGGGAGATGCACTGTTTGGTCATTTTCACCCCCTTGCTTTCACCCGTCTCTCTCTTTCTATCCTAAAAATGCTGATTCTTCTTTCTCCACACATTCCAGTACAAATCTCTCTGCCTGACTGGTTCAGTAAAAGCATGCTCCTGGAATCCACCCCCACCTTCCTGTTTAAAATCCATACTGACCTGTAACAATATAGACACTCAGAATGTCACTGATACGGTTTTTATACATTTGATTCCCGAATTAGTCTTCTATGTGCTTCCCTTCAGCCACAGCTTCTAATTTAAATCTCTTAGAACAAAGCACACATTTATTATACAAAGCTCTTAGGACTGGGCCAAAGACCCCATGTGTAAAGGCCTCTGCTTTGTGTAGGTATTTCCTATTAAAATGGGAAGTTGTGAAATATTGAAAAGGCTGGAATCTTTCATGTACAAAAATGTATGTAAAAACACCAGTCATTTCATATTTATTTCTGCCTTTTCAGTAATCAGTGTTGTCACCAAGCTGACTAAATAAATAGTATTTCTGTATTTTGTATAAACAGGATCCAAAAATAAGTGCTCAAAGCTCTTATTTTACAGATGGTAATGCAACATTGCGGTGGCTTTCATGTGCAGTCATCTTTTAAATACAATGCTTCCAACATGACTTGAAGGCAACATAATATATATGCACTACAAGCCATAAATCTCTTTGTTTACACATGGTCTTTAAAATATTCTTCAATCACGCTCCAGACTGCAATGAAGTTTTCTGAAGCAGTTATGTGTTAATGCTTCCCAAGTTTACGGTCTGATGTGTACATATGGCTGCCATAAATAGCAGCATGCCTATAAAAAAAGCAGAGACGACACCTGCAAGAGTCTTTTAATGTGCAGGTGATCATGTGCAAATAGAAGCACATATTCTGGTCCATAGAGAGCTTACTGTGAGCGCTGTGTGTGGGTGATTGTGTGCTGCAACACTCAAGGTTAGGTACTGGAGTCTTTTAATTTATGAGAATTTAAAGTAAAAAATAATGCTTAATCTTCACTCTCCCACACATGCACACAAACTGTAACAAAGGCACACAGTAACCACCTGAACCTCAGAGCCCCAAAAAGAGCCATGAAGTCACAACCTAAGACGCCAACTTGTATGCCTGTGGAGTTCACTCATAGCTAATGGAATTATACTAGACTGCTTGCTTTCAACTGAAAAAACGATGTTCACTGTGAAGAAACTGAATGAGAGGTGTGAAAGCAAAAGTGTGTGTGAATGAGATTGTGACGTGTAGCTAGAGGAAAGTTACAGATATTGTTCTGATCACCACAGCCGTGTAAGACAGAGCGAGGGTGTGTGAAAGAGAGAGAGAAGGAGAGAAGCATGTTTCTGCTAAGATAAAGTGCCAACTCTCACATACAGCTTACGACTAAGAGCATCAGAAATTAGCCAGTGGGAGAAAAGAGGTGATAAGAGCTTACGGAAATCTGAACTTAAAAAAAAATCATCTTTGAATATGTCTGGCAAAATCTTCAAGTTTTTAAGAATTTAATGAATAGAGTAGAATAGAAAATGAATATCATAAAATGTATGTTTCTTTAATAAAATATTTCACTAAAACTAATTCAAACCATTTATAAATTATGAAAATAACCTAAAAGAAGAATAGAATAGAATAGAATAGAATAGAATAGAATAGAATAGAATAGAATAGAATAGAATAGAATAGAATAGATATAAAAACAAACTAAAACATTACATTCAAATATTTGAAAATAACTGGTTAAAGTTATATGTATGGACAAAACATAAAATTGAATTGAAATTCTATAAAACATTTTTTGTAGTATACATAGAAATAGCTGGTGAAATATCTTAGACAAAAAGAATATAATTGTAAAAAAAAAAATAATAATAATAAAAAATGTATAACTGCAAAACCAAAAATATATTGGTTATAAAGTTTTTTATTAATCTTGAATAGAACAAAAAAGTATTTCAATTTTAGAATAGAAAACAAAGTGCACTTACAATAATAATAGGCTATAACAAAACAACCAAACCAAATTCTTTATTAAAAATAAAATTCTTGTTTTATTTTTATTGTTGTTGTTGTGTAATTTCACTTGACCTAGTTTACTTTAGTTGTCTGATTAGTCATTAATTTCTACCTGTGTTCATTAATTAACTCATTAGTCCCTCGTTTGGTGTAGTACTTAGCCCAATGTGGATTAATTAAAGTATATACTTTTATTTCTTGCCCCCTTCACATTCCTGTAAGTTTCTTCCCCCAGCAACCTATGAGAATAGAATAGATAGAATATAATAGAATAGAATAGGTGTGATGATGAGGTACAATAAAATGTTAATCATGTACTTTCAGGGTGTGCATCATTGTAATACATTACCATTTGATACCATAACTGTACCTTGCCACCGGCACAGTACGTTCTCTGTACGTCATGTGTGTCTTTAGGCAAAGCAGGAGTTCACAAACAGAACACCGCTAACAGGCTGTCTATAAAAGTACACACACAGCAGCTTTACACCACATTAAATACTACAGAAACACCCCAAAAACATGCCCATGCCAAGATTCACACACAAGCCTAATATATCCAGACCGCCCTTTAGGGACACAGCAAGGGCTAACACTGCGAGCAGCAGTTTAGATCTTAATTAGTCCTGGATTAATTTATTAAGTGTGAGAGAGTGTAAAGACCCAGTGAACTGAGAGAATGAACTCTTTCTGCTCTGCTGGGATGTACTGTATGTGTGCTTGTTTTCGCTATACCTGCGAGGGACTCTTGTATAAAAACTATGTCTCACAAATAAAATCAAATGTTATGTATGTTATATTGTTAAATAGGGCAGTTTATAAAACAGGCCAAATAATCATTTAATAAATTCATATTAAAATGTGCATTGGGTAACTATCAGTAGGTTTAAAGTATCATAATTATAATTAGCTTGTTTTGAGAATAATAAAAGTCAGGTTTATTTTTGGCATTGTAGTGTTGGTCTGTTGGTCTAGGCAGTTGCCAGGCCTTGCAACGTAGTTTCTAAGGTATTGTGTTATTGTGGGCGGTTACTGGGGTATTGGTGCTGTGGGTGGTTGCTAAGTGGATGTCAGCTGTCTGTCAAAC
The DNA here is from genome assembly GCA_032353835.1 of Enteromius viviparus. Lineage (NCBI taxonomy): Eukaryota > Metazoa > Chordata > Actinopteri > Cypriniformes > Cyprinidae > Enteromius > Enteromius viviparus. The sequence continues at coordinate 4,176,168 of JAUCNO010000425.1, forward strand.
AAATGGTGCATAGTAGGACAGAGCACAGTATCATACATAGAAACTACTCCAGAGTTCTTATTTCTCTTACTACATTACGTCCGTGCTAATTATTTTTAGATAATGCACACACATTATTATTTATTCATTTAGTGCAATATTTAAATTTTACACTGAATTTAATTTAGAATTTAATTAGATTAGAAATAGTTTACACAGAATAATCCGATATTGTGTTTTCAGTTTAACACTACTGAAATTAACGATACGTTTAAATTCATTGAACTCTCTTTAGTTGTCAGCATTATTAAACCCATAAACCTGAAAAAGCACAGGGTTAAGATTAGAGCTAGGGATAGTAGTTGACAAAATGAATAAATCGACACACATAAGTTACTTAAAGTAAGTAGAATGTCTCTTGAGTAACCATCAAAATAATACTTTACCAGGCAGCCAGTCAACTAATAGTTGACATGCAGCTGCAAAGTTACTTATAGGTAGTAGAATGTCTAAAGTAGACTGTCTAAATAAAGTGAACCTGCTGTTTCTGCCTCTTTGTCTCAATCTTTTAGCCACTATCGATTTCCTCTCCAGCTGTGACTCATTCCGTACACACACTTATAATAAGTCACATCGTACACAGACTATTCACAGATTGTATACTAGCCCACAAGCACATACACAAACACATTACTCCCAAAGTAACAAACACTTCTCATTGATTTTCTCAGGCTGAGAGCTGCCGGCATACATTTCTGATCTACTATTGGCTGACAGTGACACAGAAATATAGAAAAGTCAAAAGGGAAAGAAAAATGGAAAAACAGGAGGGCAGCAGGGAGAAATGGGGCAAATCAGAATATATGAATCAATGGAGGTGAGTGATGGAGAGTAGAATGCACTTTTTTTTTTTTGCAGGCAGCACATTTTTCATCAAATGGAGAATGTGCATTTAAATACACAGGCTTTGTTGCATACCAGAAAATATCCTACCTTGACTATGTTTGGAATGGCATACTACAATACTCAACCTCATAGGAAAAACCTATTTTTACATTAGTGAAAAAAAAAAATGTATATATACAGTATATATATATATATATGCATACTATTTTCACACAGTTCCTTTCACAATGTTATGATTTGTAAACTAATACATTGTTTGCATTACAATAAGCAGTTCCTTATGTATGGCTTTTCCGATGTAGTAAACTTGCTCGGTAGCTCACCTGGTACAGCACTGCAGAGCACTCAGGTACCAGTGAAACAGGGGTCATGATAAAAGAGCTTGAAAATGCCATTGTTGACTAGACGGCATGCTATGTGATGAAGCACTGCAGGATTCACTTTCACCCATATTGAGCAAAACTAATATTATATATGTCTTATAAGATTATATATTATAAGAGTCTTATGGTATCACGAAAACACAGTTATTTTTTTAAGATACTGTCTAGATAGTATATTGCAGAAGTAAGACGAGTATGCCATTATCGCATAGCTAGTTCTGTGGTATTTTGCTATCATGCTTATGCAAGCCTTTTTCTTTTTTTCCTTCTAGGGATTTCCATCTCTTTCAATCTATTTTCATCATCTCTCACCCGCATCTTTATTTTCCTCAAGGTTCCTGAGCTGAACATTGTGCCAATCTCTGCCACCTTCTTCTTTATGGCTTTCTGTTGTTCTCTTGCTCTTTTACTCTCCTCCTGTAATAATGTTTGATTTAGCAGCGTTTTTTTCTGCAGTAGATACATCAGAGAGGAGAGTGAAGGGCAGCTAGATTGCAGAAGAGTAGGAGGAGGAAAAGGAGAGAGGCAAGCGCTCCCGAGAGAGAATAATTGCTCTGATGATGTTAGCCGAGGGAGGGAGGGAAGGAGAGAGCGTGACGTAACGCGGGAGGCGTGAGGAGTCAGGGAATACCCTCATGAAGAGAGACAGAGAGGGTGTGTGGGTGTAGGATGAAGAAGCGCTGTCAAATGTAAAGCCTCTCTCTCTCTCTCTCTCTCATGTTTCTCCTTCAGTGGTGTGTGGCGTGAGAAAGCTGAGCCTCCAGCCCATGTTTAAAGATTCATGATGCAGAGTTCTGCATCTCAGCAGATAGCTCCACTTACACACACACACTCCATATGCTTCTGTACCAGTACAGAAACATTATTCATGCTCACATACCATGAAGATGTGTGTAAACTAATTGCAGCTTAGATGTGAAGCTGGAAAAATGTCAAATTAATGAATTCATAAATTCATAAATTGGTAGTACGTTTCTCAAATAATTACAAAGACATGACAAGTCATATTAAACATGTTGAAGTAGAAAGACTTAAATATTTTGTTTCTTGTAAAACATACTCCAAATAAGCTTTGCAACTTTGAAAAATATGCTCTTATTTCTCAAATATATATATTTAAAACATTTGTTGGCAAACATGACAAAAATACATATATATATATATGTTACCGGCAATGTGTGAAATCCGGCATTCTATAGAATGCCTGACGGTTTTAGGCAAAGTGTG
>JAUCNO010000425.1:4194757-4207712 GCA_032353835.1 Enteromius viviparus
CATGGACATCTTGGATGACATGGTGGTGAGTAAACTATCCTCAAAAGTTTTTTTGAAAGTGAACTTCTCCTTTAAGACTGGGACACACAAGGTTCAAGTCAACACTGGTACCTATCTATGGCTGTGCATGAAAATATGTTATGCAATTTGTGTGTGGTGTATCTAAAAATGTATGTCATATGCTTTACATGATACATAATTTAGTCACTTTACGTATAGGGAGGAAAGCATGTATGTATTTTAAGAAAATGATTAAATGGATAGAACGCTAATGTGGATGGTAAGACTCTACCTAATATAGAACATGTTTGACATCTAGTACAGTAGGTGGCGATAATGCTCTTTAGGAGTTATGCGCTATTAAACAAACAGACGAAGAAGCGATGCAGAGACGCTGTTTTCTGTGTCCGGTAGGTGGCGCTGTGTCTGATGAAACGCACCAACACACAGCAACACAGAAGAAGACGGGGAAACGCTTTTATTTACTTTTGTTGTCATCTAAGAACGTTTCAGACATTACATATTAAACTCAGTCGTTAGGGAATCTATTGTAAGGCTGAGGGAGAGGTTAGTGTTCCTCTGTTACTGAGGGCAGCGGAGAATAATTCATGGCAGAGGGCAGCAGCAATCTGAGCAGTGCTCCTCCAGGAGACCCGCAGCTCATCGCACTCATAGTGCAGCATCTGAAGAGCAGAGGCCTGTTTGATGAGTTCAGACGAGACTGTCTGGCAGACGTGGACACGAAGGTGAGATCTAGTTCATATAAACAACCGAGGCTCATTTCTGAGCAGCTTAGGCTTCCATAAAGGGTCACTCGTCTTTCTTGCCGTTTGCAACCCGGAAAAGTTTTTTATTTTTTTAATTAAATTGACAACTAATAGAATTTCAAATCACATAAGGCGATATTTTATTCACAATAGAATAAGATAACATCATAAGTGTTTAATCTGAGATATTTGATAGTGTAATGCTCAAAATTACCTTATTTCAAATGTCATACTTGCTACAGGTCTCCAAACAGTTGGGATGCAGGTGTAGCATCTCCTCGTTTTTTTTTTTGGCCATCAAGTGGTGAAAGATCTGGACTGCAGAAGGCCAATTCAGCACCTAGACTCTTCCACTAGGAAGCCATGCTGTTGTAAGGCTTTCCTGAAATAGACGTTAAATGGAGGGGAGCATATGTCGCTCTAAAACCTTTCTATACTCTTCAACATTTAAAGTGCCTTCCAAAACATGCAAACTGCCCATACAGAATGCACTTATGCACCTCCATACCATCAGATATACCGGCTGATAACACATTGTCTCTCTCCTCTTTAGTACGAAGGACATGTTTGGATTTGTGTGAAAGCTTTTCCATTTTAAATAAGCCTTGGCCCATAGGACACATTCCCACGTCTGGACTATGTTACACATGGCTTCCTTTTGCCATGACACAGCTTTAGTTTTTAGCATCTGCAGATGGCACAGTGGATTGTGTTTACTGTCAGTGGTTTCTGGAAGTATTCCTGGGCCCATTTAGTAATGTCAAAGACAGAATCATGCTGATGTGTGATGCAGAGTGGTCTGAGGAATCTTTTGATGATGTTATGCACTGTAGATAAAGAGATTAGCAAACATTGAGGAGGTCTTTTATCTGTCATCTATCTATCTAGTTTAAACTGACATTATTTATCTCTCTCTAGCCAGCTTATCAAAATCTGCGACAGAAGGTGGACAACTTTGTGTCCAGTCATCTCAGTACTCAAGATTGGAATCCTTCCATCAACAAAAACCAAGCAAGGAATGGATTGAGACAAAGCGTAGTTCAGTATGTATCAACTTACTGGACGCTTGTCGTTTTTGATGTTTGAATGATATAAACTTGGCCTTTTTGGCGCAGTGTGAATTTGGGTTGTTTTACAGAGCTCATGTTAAAAGAAAGGCAGCTAATGCATTACACGAGTGCATTTAATAAAATTCTGGTTTAGTTTCCATTTTTATTGAAAACATATGCTTATTCTCACAGGTCAGGGATGTTGGAATCAGGGGTGGACCGAATCATTACTCAGGTGGTGGACCCTAAATTAAACCATATCTTCAGGCCACACATCGAGGATGCCATTCATGATTTTCTAACCGCAGAGAAAAAAGAAGAGGGCACATCAAATTCAGCCCCTGATGCTGAACAACAGGAAACGACTGGCATCACTGCCGCCAAAACACAATGAGGTAAGTTCATGCTAAGAAATGTTGAAATAAGATGCTTATATGATCTCATATAGTACTGCAATCAAACTAAATATAATGCTTGGTGCACCCCTTATATTAAAGCTGTTGTAGTTGAGGCCAACATGTAAAAACATGACACAATCAATGTTTTTTTTTTCCAGGTACAAGGATACACTTTTGCTGTCACATGAAGATCACCAAAAGTTGTCCTTCCGTGCCTGAGTGAATAAACAGTTGCTGAGCATGGGAAAATTGGAAGTTTGCACTAATTTAAGAGAGTTGGATTGTTTTTTTAGCATGTTAGATGAAAGCAGGTTGCCCAGGCCATGCTTTTGAAGTCTGGTTTAGTTCTTTCACCACTGAAGTTGTCCAAATTAAAAATAAATACATCTCGAAATAACACTGCTATAAAATAGATAATTGTTATTTGTACTGAAGCCAGACAGAAATGATTCTTTTTATACGGCTGGATTTGTGAAATGATTCTCATTTATTCCTTGAGATATTCTGATGGGAATCATAGCAGCGTTTCTACAATAAATGTTTTTTTTAAGAAAAGCCAAGTTTGTTGCATCATTTCTGGTATTGTAAAACCTCTGAATTACTGCAAGAGGTTACGGTTTGTTGTGGGAAACTTGCTACATAACGACATACTCCTGGACATCTTTGACATGAGGTCTTCACCAGCATTTTTATGATTCCATCTGGACATTAACTAGAGTACCCTCAAGAGTTCACCATGTTCCGTACCATGCAGACACAGTGTTACATGATTGAAAGCATTTGGGGCTAAAAGCTTGTCGACCCCGAGGCCACATTTAAAATCTCCAGTGTCCTCATGGCATGAACTTCCAGAGAAGAGCTTTTTGGTAATAGAAGAGCCTCTGGAGAGGTGTCATGTCCCGACTTGGGACAAAGGTCGACCGCTCCAGCTTGTTTCTGTCTTTCAGCACCTCTGCTCTGAGAATGTGCTGTACAGTCAGATTGCTAAAGAGCTCTGGTCACGTGTCTTTTGACATTCACTGCATGTTGCTGTAAAGTTCTTTGCTTGATCCAAATTCTTGAGGCACTGTTTAACAATTGTGCAGCTGCAGATATTCAAATTGAGTTACTGTATGATTCTGTTGTAAATATGGTCGGTAATGGGATGCACAACATGTTGCTGGTAATGTACCATCCACAGATTCTGGGTTCTCATTCACTGTGCTTGATAGCAAAATGTTCTCCGTAATAGCCCAGGTGCAAGCTCATATTTCCAGCGCCGCTCTTGGCAGTGTTACTGCAGACTCTGTCCTGAACCCAGCGTCCACTCATGCCTATTAAGATGCTTTGCTGTAGTTCCTTCCCATCTGATGAAATCTGATCCTGCTCTCATTTGAAAGCCACAATGGGAATTGAGGGACTGTGCCGAGCTGTCAGCAAGCGCCTAGCGGGGCCGGCCAAACATCCAAACCCATGTGTTCACCTTTACACTTTGGAGAAACGCAAGATTAAGGCCAGCAGGGGGTGTGGTTTTACTGTGTTTGTTTGATGTTCATTGAGCAGGTATTTTATTGAAAAATAAAAATCATTATTTGTTCGCCTTTATGCTTCTGAATAATATGAAAGGTGAATTATTGAAGCATATCCTGGCCAATGAAAGTGAATGGAGTCTGGGGATGGGTGGCCTGTGTACTGCTTTTCGTGTATTAAGTCACATACTAGTCTTATGTGATAAGCTGCTACACATCTAAACCTCGGATGCAAAACATCATTTGATTGAGCATGTTTTATTGTCATATTTGGTTTGCAAACCTATTTCCTTTTTATGTTCATTGTATGAAAAGAGTGTCCAGAAAAATAATCAAAAATTGCACCTATAAGAAAGAAAGTCAAATGGGTCTGGACAGTATTTTCGATTTAAGTATTTCTTAGATTTTCTTTAATTTTATTGTATTAATATAACCCACATGAAAATGTGTAATTGTTGTATATTTCACCCTTCCTATTATACACCCAAAAGTACAAGGGGTCATAAGGACGAATTTTGAAGATCCAGCTATGTTAGCAGCTCTTGTGTTATTCCAAGAATCATGTGTAGATTACCGTGCAGATGAATTACGCTCTCCGATTTCATCCCCCATCAGCTCTCAAAGTGTCGAAAGAAGTTGTCCAATGTTGAAAACTTGCACTGTGTGAGGAAACAAGTGACACGGCACTTTTGGCCTTGGATACGTGGCAATTAAATCCCGCTGCCCTTGGAGAGGGTTGGTAATGTAGTGTGAAATTGTATGTTTAGGGCATCGGTTGGGGGGACGTCTCAGCTGACATTGCATTCGTCTTCTGGACATTATAAATCACCAGAGTAATTACCGAGAGGGGACGGGAGGGAGAAAATCCAACCGCCTATCCACCCCCAGCCTCTCCCGAAACACAGCTGCTGGTTGCTCTCGAGTTGGCCCTTCCAAAGCTCAAGCCACAACAATGAAATCCCCATTCCTCAAAAAGTCCTGCTGCATCTGTTGAGTTTAAATGCACTTCAGATTTTCTCACCCCATGGTGGAGGAGATGCATTACACTGGCAAACTATATCAGCCCTGTTCTAACATTTTTTTTCTGGCCAGATGTTGAGGAAGCCCAAGTGAATTGTCCCACTCGTCAGGAAAGGTCGTTTTCAATGCAGCTATTTGTAGGAACAGCAGCACAGGAGTCAAACTTTGCTGAAGGTTGTCACCGTGGCCTAAATAGTTTCCCAGGATGCTTAATTGTGTAACTTGTTAGTGTTAGTGTACTCTAATTACAAAGCCCTCTGGAAATCCCAATTCTGGCGGGTCACTCGCAAAACATGAGCAAGAACACTGTTTCGATATTCAGACCGACTATGGGATTGTGGATGCATGCATTTCTGAAGCTCAAATTGTAGAAGAGCATAGCACTAGAAATGCCAAGATCATGGGTTTCATAAAGAATGCATTAAGTTATAACTAAATGTAAAGGTGCAGTCACAATAGATCAAGAGTTTTGTGTTGAGGTGAAACAGTTCCTTAAGCAGTGATAAAAGCATCTGCCAAAATTTTAAGTAAATATTTAGCAACTTAAACATTTTACAGTACGTTATTTGTGCCACCAATGAAAATAGTTCTGAGCAAAGTCAAAAGAACAATCAAATGCTGAGTCTCCTAGCAACACAGAGAATCCACACTTTGTTCCCGGATAATCAATCCTTTGAACAAATTGTTAGAGTGAATGATTCAGTGACTCACTCATAAAGATAAAAGTTTGGTTTGACTTCCTGATGGATTTTGGGTTCCTCTGCACTGTCGTCTTGATTAGACACTTTATATTCAGTAATATCATCGTTTATAGTTACAGTAATATGATTATTTGAAGGCACTGACACTATTGGGAATTCATTCAAAATTTGCATTTTGCAGCATAAGAGAACTGAAGCAAAACATCATTGTACATTGATAATGAAACATTAACATTATCTCCAGTAGAGCAGCTGAATTTAACTTATTTAAAAAGTTCATCACTTTCATAACTTTACAGTTATTAAATTGAGCCAACCACCAGGATTTTACATTTTTGATTTGTATCATTCTTTTAAATTTGCAGTAAGTCTGTTAAATGCTTGTTTAATATTGTGAAGCTGCTTTAAACTATGAATGTGACTGGATTAAACTTTTTTTGAACAAATCAGTTAAGTGAATGATTAAAATGACTCGATTTCTTTCAGCAGTGAAGTCTAAAGAATAAGACATTGAAAACCCATACACACTGAATATAAAAAATACAATAGAGACAAGCAGGATACAAACAATACTTCAATTTGTACAAGATAAGAGTATCGTCCACAGAGAGCAAAGTCATATTGCCAGCTGAACACCTCCTTTAATTCAGACCTTGAACCAAAAACTCATCACCAAACACCTATGACTTGTACATATGGGTGAAGTCATTTTAGACACTTACAAAAATGATGCAACAGAGATGGAAATACAATTAGTAAACACATGATATATATTTCTATCTTTTTTGCCACAGCTTTGGAAGTGCCTTATTCTGTTTTAAAGAAGGGGGTGTCCCAATACATTTGTCCATATATTGTATGTTCAAGTCATTGCTGTTTGGTGATGAGTTATTGGCTCATGGTCTGCATTTAAAGTCACACCAAAGGTGTCATATAGAAATGACATAATTTCCAACTTCCAATATTTTACTTGTGCACCCTTTTTATCTGCTACAGTTAAAACCATTACAACCCAAAAACACTAAACAGTAATAATGCATGTTTAACCCTTTTTGTTTTTGCTTTTAGACCTCTGGAATGTGTGAAACAAGAAAAATTGAGCAAGTCTTGTGCTAATGGACATTCTGTACAAACCCAAATATGTGTGTACGGTATGTACGCTGTAAAAAACAACATATGCTAAATAAACAAATGCCCACTCACAGCCTTGACCCACTTCTTCCTGGAACATACTCCATTATGTTTATGTTCTCGATCATAACAATCATCGTACCTTACCGTAATGTTTGTACAATATACAAGCTGTAGTCATAGCAGCGAAGTGACGTTTGAATAGCGTGACCAACAGAATGCTTTGTGTCATCCATAAATGTACATACACATGGTATTTTGCATTCCTGTCTAACACCTGGAATTAAGAAAGGCTTTTCCATACAGAAGAATTTAAAAAATGGCAATAATTATATCTAGCTGAACCATATCTCATTCAGCAAAAGCCCTTAAAGGTCTTATCAAACCAAAATTCCTCCCTTTCAACATAATCGTGCTGAAATACAGTAGTTTACTTGTGCGCAGTGGTCTTCAAGCCCGCTGTACATGATCTACGTGCTGCATGTTTGCCACAGCTGCTCTGGTCATAACATAGTGGAGTACAAGAGTTCATGGGTACATGTATTTGTAAGAATGTGTTTGTAGGACAGGGGTCATCTTGCGATCAACAATGGGGTTAACTGAGGTTAACGCCAACAAGTTGTGTAAATCATCTCAAAACCGTGTGTAGGCAAGAGATCAGACACTCAGAAGCACAAACAAAGAGCATAAACATGACTTCCCCCAAGAATGTCACCTGGCAGGGGAGCACAGACCAGGGATGTCCAATCCTGCTCCTGGAGGATCAATATATTGCAGAGTTTAGCTACAGCCAGCTTTAACATGCTCACCTGGAAGTTTCTAGTAAGTCTGAAGACCTTAATTATTAGGTTGAGGTGTGTTTAATTAGGGCTGGGGCTAAACTCTGCAGGACAGTAGCCTTTTCCATGCAGTTGCCATGCAACGGATGAGGCTGATCCTTCAAGTTTAAATGGGTAGTTCACCCAAAAGTGAAAATACTGTCATCATACTCACCCTTAAAATTGTACTGCACCCCTAAATGAAAATTTTGTCATTAATTACTTACCCCCATGTCATTCTAAAACCGTAAAAGCTTTGTTCGTCTTTGGAACACAATTTAAGATATTTTGGCCGGGAGGGTTTTGACTGCCTTAATAGGGCCTTTGGATAGGAACTATCAGTGTAAGTGTACGCTGATTGGCCAAACACATGTGAAGCACTAGCTACTCAGCATTTAAAAAGTCATGTTAACATATTTACTCCAAGAACATGCCAACGATAACAGCATTTACTTGTGTGCAGTGTTGTGTTCTTTTCTCAGCTTCAGTGTAAGTTGACATAACAAATTTAGTCTCTTAGCCCAACTTATTGCTCTTGCAATTGCATAAATTGTGCATTTACATTCTATCTTCATTATCATGAAACCCATGCATGACACACAATAAAAACGCCACTGTTAATGCCACTCAAACAGAGATCACTGTCGACCGCTTCAGTTTCTGCTGCCGGGGCAAAAAATGGGCAGAGAGAGAAACTGGTTCTCTAGGAACTACCCTTCTGGCTATTTCCAGAACTAAGTACCTAGAACTACGCAGTGCGAAAGCCCCTATTGACTGCCAAGTCTTGAACACGGTCAAGGCCCATCAAATTATGAAAGACATCATCAAAAGAGTCCATCTGTCCTTCTGTGTAGAAAAAGTATCCTTGTGTTGCAGCTGACAAAGAACTCAGTTTGCAACCATTGGATACTCAACAAAATAAAAACAAAGCTTTTACAGGTTTGGAACGGCATTTGATTAATGATTTTCATATTGATGTACATTAGTCAGTATTTGAAGTGGATCATAACCTTTCATCGGAGTTCTCCAAAAACTAAAACAATAACCTTTTCTTGTCTTATGCCAACTTTGATGAACCACTTAAATGTTGACTACTTTATAGTAACTCTTTAAATTGCTCCAAATCTGAGTTTCTTACTTCTGTTATACATAAAATAAGATATGTGTAACATCCACGCCACGATCCCAGACACCCCAATATTAACCTGTCATCCCCACCTGATCACGATCCCAGCCCCAATCAAGGAACAGTAAAAACCACACACCACTCTTCAGTAACGGTCCGAGCTCGTTCTAAGAAAGTGGACTCTAACCTATTCTTCTTGTCTCCATCTTTACCTCTTGCTCCTTACCTTGCTCTAAACCTCAGTTTGCTTACCTTTTTTTCATTTTTAACTCATTCTGTTGAATAAACATTGTTAACATTTTAACCTCCTGAGTCCGTCTGCTTCATTACAATATGTTGTTAACCAACACTTATTTTTATAGCAGGAAAAAAAATGCTTTGTCAATGGGGACAGGAACTGTTTGATATCCCATATTTTTTTAAATATCGTCTATCCCTTTAAATGTTGGATGTACTCCACACAATTTAGCTACTCCCAAAAACAGAACAACTGAAAATTAAAAAAAAAACATCAAAGTTTATAGTTTTAAAATCACTATATTCATAGTGTTAAAATGCTTATTAAAGCATGAAATTATGCTTTATTGCATTTATTTATTGCTTTATAGTTAATATCATCCTTAAATCCTGACATCCAGTATAGCTCTCCTTGGCATGTTCATGAGGTATGTTACAATGTGGCATTCTGTTGAGTCTGATCATTTCAATTAATTATTTAATCCGGTATACAAAACTAATATGAATATTTAAATCCCAAAGAAGTCTGATCCATTTTAGGTAACAGCTAACTAATTTCAGTTTGTGTTCCAGAGAAAAAAAGAAAGTCGCATGGCTTAGGAACAACATGAGGGTGAGTAAATGATGACTTGATGACAGGTGAAGAATCTGTTTCCTTGAAAGGTAAGAAGTTCTGTTGTGACGACAGTACTGTAAAGTGTGGGAACAAGCTGTGGTGTGGAATGACTGTAACATAAAGACGTACAATATCTGTGATGCTGGGAAAACGTCAGCATTTCATTCCACTATTTTGATTTATTAGTGGAAGCATGTTAAGAAATAACCATTAAAGGCGTAAGAGACATTTCACCAACTGTACAAGAGGGCCACAGCATCTTTTACAAGACTCTGTGTACTGATTTTAATCATTTAAAACAAACAGTTGTACGCTTATGCCTGACAGTAGGGTGACAAAATGGTGCTACAGTATTTTTCCCAGAAGAGCAAAAGCTTTCATTCAAAATATTCATATCCATTTCACCCAAAATGTTCTCACCCCTTGATAAATTATTTGAGGTTATCAGACTGCTTTTCTAAATTCGCATTTACTTCCTTGTTTTAATTTGTGAATACACTGGGTGATTAGACCACAATATGTCTTTAAATAAATATCTTTAATAATTCATAAAGGAGCAAATCATCTAGACAGAAAGTGGCCATCTATGGGACAACTTGCAAAATTATTCATTAGGCTAAATACACATTATTGTGTACAACACGTTTGTTGAGGACTTTTGTGGATATACTATTGAAACAGTAAGCATCCCATTTGCCATTTTGCCATTATATTAACCATAATGCTTCAGCATAACCCAATATTTTGCAGAAAAAAAAGGAGAAACCATGAGTCACAGATTCTCTCCTGACAGTTTTAGAAGTTTCCATCCAGAGACTGTATTTACCGTTTTTGTGGAAGTATAATAGAAAATGTTGTTCCCCTTTGCAGATTTTGACTCATATGGGATGAGGACATGCTTATGACCTTTCTGAAAGCTATTGGTTTACTTATGCCCTTTTTGAGTGCTTACGCTTAACTGAGACTTAATTGTTTGTAGATGTTTAAGAGGTTGCTGTGTTAGCCTGGATTTATTGCAGATTGATTGAACATGTGATTGCTCTTCTCACAAATCAAATCATCTGTTTCTTGTTTTACACTGACATTTTTCTTTTGAGGTCTAATGCATCTTTGAGCCTCTACGTTCAGCAATACTTGTGTAAATCAATTGGTTTTCAGATACTCTTCACCTCTGAGAAAATGCTGTGTTTGGAGGATAATGCATAAATCCAATTAATGTATGAGTGCAAACATACTAGTATATCTAGGGGGAAACAATCCAAAGAAACCTCTCTGTTTAAAGCATTGCAGCTGATTTGAAGCAGTCATTAAGTGTTCAGAGCACAATACCCTTGATTGCATACTTGTTGAGACACACAATGCTTTCTCCGTGTCAAAAAGATAGCATGTACCAAAATGAACATCCAATAGTGAATATAGTAAACATTTACATATTTCTAATAACGTAAACATGTGTCATCAAGCTCAAAGATCGGACTGTGAAAAACACTGTATTCATCATCTGTGTTAAATACAGTAACCTCGTAAAACGAAGAACTGACCTATCACCTTATGTTACAATAATGGTGCAACCAATGAAGTGTGCTTTGTTTTTGTTTTTAGAAAATGGAGAGAAAGTCCATCACACAAACTGATTGGAGGAACAACTTGTTTTCCATGACCCGCTGCAATAACTAACCTGTCACATATTAAGGGAAATCTTAACTAAACACACAGACACTGTGTGCAGAGCATTGCTAGTAGCAAAAGCTGTTTTTCATTGCCCAGCTACTTTGTTATAAATCGTAATAAAAGGCTGATGTTTTAAACAGGTTTTAAAGGGAAGAAAGCATATTTTACATACTACACAATTGGGTAAAATAATACAAAATTATGCTAATGCGTCCTTTTTGTGGATTCGATTTTATCTTCAGTGTAAAACATTGTACTCTTATTCTGCACTGTATGTGAAATTATAACTATGCAGCACACAAAAAAGTAATTGGGTGAACAAAAAGACAATATTTTAGGTAAAACCTCTAGGTCATCTGTTATGTAATGAAATTGACACATTTAAAGGAATAGTTTACTCAAAATTTTAATTACCCCATATTTTACTCACCCCAAAGCCATCCTAGGTGTACAGTATATGACTTTCTTTTTTTCAGATGAACACAGTCAGTTTTTTAACAATTTACCCTGGCTCTTCCAAGCTTGGTAATGCAGGTGGATTATTTTGAAGCTCCGTAAATCAGATATATCTGCAAGTATTGCACCATAAAACTAACCTTTATTGCTTCTTGTCTCACCATGACTTGATTTATGTCATACGTTGAGTCAGAAGTCAGAAGTAGTTAAAACTCAGTCAGCCACTCAGTCAGTCAGTCAATTAGGTTATCATTTTAAAACTAGAAATGTTTTTACTACAAAAGCCCATTGATCTTTGTTTACATTCTGTTTTCCATGTGCTTTCCCTTGTTTGTAGCTCTGCCCCCCAAATCTGTCCCTCACTCCCTGCCATTCATGTTGCCCAGGTGTTTCTACATGTAATTATGTCTTGATTATGTTTGTATAAATACTGTGTCTTGTGAAATACCCAGTTGTCTGTCCTTGAAGTGATGTTACCTGCCTGTGCCTGTGATTGTCAGTAGTTTTCGTGAGTTCGTCAGCTTTTATGTCATTGTGTTGTTTAATAAATGTTCCAGTTCATTAAATCGCCTGCCTCCTTGTCTGACAGACCACAGAAAGCATGGTGTTCACCCCTGCGAACATGTACGTCTTCGCGGACTGCAGTTCGTATTTGCAGCCCTGTGCACCAAGTCCAGCTGTGTACGAGATAGTAAGATAAAGAAGGCCGGGAGAATATCCCCAGCTGCCCAGATCTCGCCTCGCTATTCGGCGGGATCCGCCTCCGAGATCAGCAACCCAGAAGAAGTAGCTGCTCCCGCGGACTCACGATCTGTGATAGCCGGGTTTCTCTACAGATTCGTGAGCCGATCTACCCATGCTGCTTCCCGCGGATGTCGTTCCGCCTAAATCAAGAATAGTTTCGGTTTCGCGGCCCAGAGTGCCGGGCCAAATTCCCGCGGTTTCCAGCATGCGAGTCACGTTCTGAGGACCCGGGTGATGAATTGTTGGTTTTGGTTACGCAGCCAGGAGAGATGTCAAAAAACCTCACGGTTCCTAGTCAGCCAGTAACAGGTCCCAGCTCCGTATCACGGTCAGAGGAGCCGTGTTATGTCCTGTCGGTACCAATATCACATGCAGGAGAGCTGTCAAAAAACCTTGGGGTTCCTAGCCCACCAGTAACAGGTCTCAGCCCAGTATCACGGTCCGAGGAGTTGTGCTACACCCCGTTGATTGCGGTTATAAGGCTGGGGGCGCCGTCCAAAATCCTTGCGGTTCCCAGTCCGCACCAGTCGGGTCTCAGCCCCGAATTACCAGGGGCCGAGCCTCCAGAACACGTCAGTAACCCAGAGTTACTATGGCCCGAGCCTTCTGAGCTAGTCACTGACTTTAAGGACTTTGAGCCACAGCCATATCACCCTGCAGCCCAAGCCTGGTTGCCCACTGAAGCTAAGCAGGGTTGAGCCTGGTCAGTACCT
>JAUCNO010000425.1:4233096-4243918 GCA_032353835.1 Enteromius viviparus
TTAATAAAGAAATTTGCAGACTTGCACAGAGATGGTAAAATGATGACTGATGACGGAGACGAAGACAACAGACGAAAGGGAAAGGGAGAAACAGGGGTCTAAATGCACAAAGGAGACAGTCAGATTGAACTTGGGACAACTGGAGACATTTAAGGATGTGGGGACTGAAAGAGGCATGGAAAAATTCTCATTGTGACGAGTAAAGTGTATTTGGGCAGCTCTCTGGGTGCTCAGCACCCCCAAAGCTCTGAACCTAGAATCGCCCCTGGCAGAGAGGGAAGCCAATGTTGGCAAAACCCAAATAAACTGCTCAAATTTCAGGACAGCAACACTGTAACCCATACGAAAAATTTAACACCGTGAGTAACATCACTAAAGATATAAACAAGTGGCAAGCATGATGTTCTATTCTCATAATGCAGCCTTGTACGAAAAAGATGAACAGTATCAAAGGATTCATCCCATAAACCCACCTTCTGGATGACTAACAAACAGTTTCTTCAGTGTGTTGTATGTACCAATCTTGATTGTACCATAGGAAGCTTGTCGGAGGAGTGCAGGTGAAATTCTGTGAATAAAAAGCACACGATTTCAAGGTCAATGCTTAATTTCCATAGTGGGGTTAATGTAAACCTAAACAGATTAGGGTTTAAGTGACGGACTAAAATACATCACATGACCATGCCATGACTAATAAGCAGATGTATCAATGTTGGGATTGGCCATTGATGTCCCCCCCCCTCAGTGTTAGAAAACATTAGCGTTCGCACATTTGTCAAATGTTAACTCATTCACAAAGCTATGCCAAGAAGATAAAAACAAAATCATGCAAAGCACACATGCAAAGTTTGTGCAAAAAAGTCCAACAGACGTAGGACATTTTACCACAGTTGATTTCCCAAGAAAAGCTGATTTTTTTTTTTTAAATGGAAACTGACACTGAACAAAATATCTATTAAAAATTATATTGAATGCATAGACCTAAGAGAGTTTTAAGAAAATGATAGGAAATTATAGAAACTTGCTAACTGTAAGCTTCTAGTCATAAAGAAAAAAAAAAGAAATAGCACATTAATGTGTGAGATGATACTCAGTGACACACAGACAACACGGCTAAGCTAATCTCAAACGACTGCATTCTGCTCATGCCAAAGCAGTGGGCCAGTTTCACTTGACTCAGCTCCTCTACAGACCCGTGCAGACCATGCGAATTAAATATCATCTATATTTAGAGTTTATTACAGCTATCAGCCGTATTTAAACCTCTTAAACCACTGAACGGGTTGCAAATATGCCTTTAAAAGGGAACACAGCTATGATCTTCAGAAAGTATACAATAAAACACCACAAGTCTGATGCTAAGTAAAACAAAAATGCTTTACCACAAATCCAGCATTTCCTTTCACTCAGAATATGCAAATAATCTGCACTCACCCAGAGTACAATGCCCGGACGCCTTCTTCACGGCCAATCCTGAACAAAGCATGGAACATGCCCCGATATCGGACCTCCATACAGTGCTGCTGCCCTTGAACCTGGAGCCGTGTTTTTGTGAGATCAATGGGAAACGTACCTGCAAGAATAAATAATTAAATGATCAATGGGGATTATGCATACTAGTACCATTATCAGCATCAGTTGTAAATGTGTACTGTATTTTTTTTTTTTTTTCTTTCATCTAACGTCCCACCCCAGACACTTTTAGTGACAGAGTAAACAGAGTGTTCTAGCATTACCAGTCAAGTCTCATTTCACAGTGGTGTTTCTAAATAAAATACTGTAAAAGTCTATAAAAGCTATCAAATCTATATGACAGTATTTTTCAACACAGCAACTAATAGCAATAATAAATAGTCAATGATTTAACAAATATTAGTTATAATACTGTTATAAATGAAAATATTTATATGCATTTTTTTTATTGTCACCATCTTAAGATTATTTACTTTTATGCGTGTCAAAACCCCTTTCAATTTATCAGTTATTGCACATGCAAAAAAAATCTAAATATTTAGGCTATGTTCTATTAAATATTCATTTACATTATCACAATCCATTTAAGATATAAACAAGTGTTTAACACATGCTCTATGCAACCAGTAATGACCAATAATAGATTATGATGATGTAAAAACAGCAGGTGCACAGACTCACCGAATTCTGCGACAATTGAGGCCATTCCCCCATAGACAAACGGCTTCCAGTTCAGGTTTGCCATTTCTGTCGCGGCCCCTTCGGCTTGATGTAGTCCTACTAAAAACAGCAGAAAGCCAAAGTAGGAGAAAATTAGCTGTTTTAATTTCACATTGTACAACATAGCGCTACCCGTCTGTGTTACAGCCAGTCTTGTCGGACGCATTGACAAATGTGCACCGGAATAAGACGAACCGCATTAAACATTCATTGCAAGCGCCATAGGACATTTGGGGAAATCCTATTGGTTGTACACGCTGTCAATAATTTTGTCGGCGATGTCGATTAGTCGAAATTAGCTGATGCTCCACCTACTTCCGCCGCCAAGGTAGTTGAGTGACAGCAAGCAATGGCTCGCATATTTTGATCAAACCATGTAACATTTAACTTTTAAGGTTACCGTTTACAATTACGAAGAGTAGCGTATTGCCACCAAAGGCATGAATATAATTATGTCTATGTTGCAGACTTAGTATGAAAGGTCAACATACTTGGTTCCGTATCCGACAACTAACGGCTTGTAACGGATAGCCAGGTAGAGCAGAACTCCTCTCACCATTATAAAGTACAAAACTGCGTAATCATCACATCTTAGTAAATATCGCCTCGCGAGCTCACATACCTGAGGGATTAGTGCTTTAGTCACCTCTGTTATTTTATTTTGGACTCCATCGTCTCGACCACATGTAGGATTTCTGTACTTTTCGTAGTCAAACTCCAGGAGCGGCTTTCAGTTTCCCATCATGTGTCTGTAAGCAGGAACTCCACTCACTGCGACCGGAAGTTCCCGCCCGGAAGTTTGAAAGAGAGTATACTCCCCCACCCCTCCCCTTTTCAATGTCACCCTGCCCCTCGAGGGGAAGCAATCAGTTAGGTTTTATTTACATTTTCCCCTTTTATTGAAAAAAAAAAAATTGCCAAACGTGTGTGGTTCTTCATGTAATGCCTCTTATAAACTCACTGTAATACGTTTTGTTTTAATTGGTGTACTAAATTGTATTTGCTCACCAAAAATAACTACATTCAGAGATCAAACTGCATTTGGTAGCTTTATTTAGTTTTATTTACACTTTTTTATCATTCATTGAGAAGTCTGCTCCTTCCCCATACAATTTCAAAAATAAAATGTTTTGTGAAAAACTAGGCTATAGTTTAAATTCTTAGTTTTATTTAAAACTCTTCAGTCACAAAACACAATACTTAATATGTAAAGACTGCAAAGATAATGTCTAATGTATTTTTTATTTATTATGTTTAGCCTGAGTATTTAGTTGACAAAAAGGCACTCATAATGCATAACAAAAGAATTACCAATTGACTCTGTCTCTGTTTATTTAGATCATGAAATTAAGTTTATAATATGGCATATCACAAGCAAAATTGCCCATCTTTACCAGGACTGTGCTCCTACAAATACACACCAGCATCGTTTGCAATAAACACCTCAACCTGCAAAGAGATTATATAAAGTGCCATTGTAAATCTCTCTTATGACATTTTATGCATCTTTATGGACCATAAATTTGAACACCCAAACTCACTGTAAACAAGATGCACCTTCCCTCTAGTTTTAGGCAGTTGTGATGTCACAGATTGGTGCGTAGGAGCCTCATCACACGCTGGTACAGCTGCTGAACAACTGATACCAGATTCCTGCAACACACAATTGAATAAAGACCCTTATGAGTTGCAGTTACTTATATGCAGGATTTATTAAATACAGGGATAATAAATATTCTTGTAATTTAATCACTCTAACCATGACTTGTATTTCAGAGTGTGTCTCTTTTTGGTGCATATGTTTCTATTTTGTCGTTGTGCTCTCTTTTCCTCCCTCTCTTCACCACTAACTACAACTCACAGGTGGAGTCCAATGAGCTGATGAGCACTGTCATGATTGGTCTGCTTGAAGAAATCCTTTGACATAAAGGGCAGTGTTGCAGTTTTGAAGTGTGGAGCTGGAGAAACTTCTGCTGACTTTCTCTTGTGGTTAGCTTGTTGTAACAAAATTTCTTTTTGTTGAGATTAAGAATGATTTGTTCTTAGTTTGTTTCTTTTGTGTTATTTGGAAGCCGTAGGGAGGTGGTTGCAGTTTTCTTTTGACTACCCCTTTTTCTCCTGTTTAAAGATAATAAGGGAGGTAGGGTAGTATTTTGTACTTTCCTTTTCTTGTTTTGTTTGTTAGCTTAAGTAGATTGTTTCTGAGAGTTAGTATGTTCTGTTTATTACTGTTTGCTTCCTTTGTTTAATAAAAAATGTTTTTCTGGCATCAATTATGGTGTTATGTGTGAGTCAGTAGAAGAGGAAAGTTCCCTCCATTCCTCCACCAGTCCGTTTATTGCTCCTCTCTACCCCTAGACTGGGGAGGTATGTGATACCTATATGATTTTTATTATTATTATTCTTTTTTTTTTCTTCTTTCGTGAAACTCAAAAGTGTTTTAGTCCAAACAGTCACTTTGGACAAAAGAATGAGCTAAATTAATAAATGTAAATGTTCAAATTTACTTCATGTTCTATTACTTATGCTCTACATACATTTATAGACCGTTTAGATTAGATGCTTGCGTACGCAGTTTCTGTGCCCATTATGTTTTTCTATCCTGATATAAACCTGAGATATCATGACTTTGCTCATACCCCTGATAAACAATCAGAAATAAAGCTACAAAAGCTGTTACTAAGGCGGTACGCTGTAAAAAGATTTGCTATAATTATGTAGCTGGATGCCAGTAACTTAGTGTAAATTGATGTTTATCAAATTTATTAGCAAGAGTTTGTTCAAAGATAAATGAACATTAAAACTTCTTTATCTTTACAGAATAAAACTATTAAAAACTGTCTCGTGGAAAGCATTCTGTGAACCAGAAATCATCATCAGATGTTTTTTTTTTTTTCCTGATATTTGTTGCCAGAAATGCTTTACATGAGGTTATTTTATTTTTTCCTGTAAATATAAAGACTTTGTTTAATGTTCATTTATCTTTAAACAAACTGTTGCCCGTAAATACGATACAGTTAAATCTACAGTTAGTGCTGTAATTTCTACAGGAATGTTTTACAGTGTAACTTTTCAAATGGTACAGGTTTTTACCTGGAGGGTCTATTTTGGTACCTCAAAGGTACATATTAGTACCTAAAGTCTACATATAAGACCCTAACAGGTACAATCGTGAACCTTTTCAAAAGGTACAGTACCACCCCAGTGACAGCTTTTTATCTCTGAGAGTGTATAAACAAGAGGATCTGATTCCCTGGCAAAAAGGTAGCTGGTACAATATATTGGAATTTAGTATAAAACAATGTCAATAAGTTCAAAAAACAAACAAACATAATATATAAACCATAAATGTTCCCTACAGATTAAAGTAAAAAGTACACTGTAAGAAAAAGCCTTAGATTTTTAAGTAGGCCTACAATCAATTTATCTTTTTTTTTTTTTTTTGAGTTAAATTGCATTAAACTGACTTGAGTTGAATGGCTAATTGTAAAAAGTTGAATATTTCTGAACATATTTTGATGTGTTAAAAAATTTAAATATAAAAACATGTCATGATAACCAAAAACTCACCGGGCACTATTTGATGCGCAGTTGTTTCTGTTCGGGTGAAGGCAAAAGAGTGATGCCAAACAGTACGCACAACACAGCAACATGGAAAGCAGTCTTCGCTTTAAAGACATCTTCTTCCCAGTGCTTTAAACAACCTGAACAATAGTATTCCTTTTAAAGAGCCCTAGATGTTCCTTATCTGGAAGCTGTGTGGTTGAGGTGTGGGCACAGTTCGACACAAACCACATCCAAGAGTTTTCTGCGGGTAGAGTGTAGCAGTGGGCACAACAACTGCTGACCAAAATCCACTTTCAATAGCAGTGAACAGTCTAGTAGGGATGAATAACATTGCCACATTGTTGACCGGTGGGAGTCTGGCTTTATTGTGTGTACTGTCAGATCTTTCTTCGGTATGGACGACTATGTGCAGATTGTTAAAAACCAGTTGTGTGCTTTTTAAGTCCATTATACTTTAGGACTTTGACTCATTCCCATGACTCCAGAGAGAAGTTGAAGAGGTTGCTGCATTAACTGATTTATTTTGGTCCCAAAATATATCAGTGCATTGACCCTGACTCCGATGATAAAATGTAAAAGGTTTTGGAAATGTTAAGCATTTATTCACCCATAAGCACTTCTGTTTATTGAAAGGTTTGTTCACTCATGAGTAATCACAGTCATGCTGTTAGTGTCCACCCACCTCCCAGCCCTCTCTCCCAAGCCAACCCCCTTACTTCACATTCATCAGTTTCCTTTCCCCCTATTAGGTTGTCCAAAATTAGTAGACTTATTCCATGCTGGTAGAGAAACATCTCAGATTCAAGTGAGAATGACTACTCAATTGGAATCCTTCTTCTGGATTTTTATTCCACAGCTGGAATATATTCTGTGTTGAATTAATTTGACTTTTCTCTGTGATGAAAATGGATTTCATGAAGAAAGGAGTTCATCGGCTCTTATCACTTTTTCAGGCAAGGGACAATCTTAAACTTCTAAGAAGCATCCTGAGAATATTTCTTTATGAAAAGTCAAGGGTGAAGATTTCATCAATAGATCAACTGTTTCTTTCACCTCAGTAAGGTTAGGTTGTAAATTCAAAATAATCGCAATTTCGTGGCAATAGCCACTTCTAGTAGGAAGTATGCTCTGATGGGACCTGGATGATAGCCAAGCAGAACAAGGGGCGGACAAACGAAACTACAGAAGCAGAAGAAGCTACAGGGGTTTTTTTCATAAATGGGAGAAAAGTAATTATATTTCTTAGTGACTATTTCTTCCTCTTGAAACCATCAGTATCTTTGTGTTTGAACTATTCAAATTCTTATCGACTTATCGAAAATGATGATCACTTGCAACGTGACTCAGGAGACTATGAGGGAGAACTATGTAGTGACAGCACCCAGTCCACAGCACACAACCCCTGCTGTGATACAAAGAGAAGTATTTGCCATGGGCTGTATTCTTAGTGGGGGATCTATTTTGATAATCTCCACCAACCTTTTAGTCGTCATTGCCCTGGTCCTCCTCATCCGCAAGAGGGGCTGCCAGAGCTGGTGTTTTGTCTTAAATCTATCCATAGCCGACATCCTGGTTGGAGTGGCTATCACTGGCATTGCCACTGATGCTCTCAAAGGAACGACGTCCTCCATGGAGAAGGGCATTTGTTTGTTGCGCATGACCTTTATCATGGCACCCACTGCAGCCTCCATCTTAACCATGTTCTTGATTTCACTGGACCGCTACGTAGCTATAAAGTTGCCACTGCGCTATTCACAGCTGATCAATGGAAAGGTGATTGCTGGGGCTCTGGTTCCTGTCTGGCTCATTTCAGTGACTGTGGGATTTTCACCAAGCATTTTGAAACCGTTGCAGAAGGAAGGTTATGACAGAGTCTGCACGTTCTTCTCCGTTATAGAGCCAAAGAGCATCGTTGTGGTCTTCTGCCTTTTTTTCTTTCCATTACTCTTAGTCTTCATCTATTTTTACATGGACATCCTAAAAATTGCATGCAACCATCAGAAGCGCATCCATGCCCAACAAGCAGGTTCACGCTTTCTGACATCTAGCCGTTACTGGGGTCACGTAAAAGCCCTGCGGACTGTTGCCGTGCTGATTGGTTGCTTCACGCTCTGCTGGTGCCCCTTTTTTGTGGTCAGTATTGTGCAGGTGTCATGTCCAACGTGTGAACTTTATGACTTTTTGGAGAACCATCTCTGGCTGCTGGGCTGCTCAAACTCCCTAATAAATCCCCTTGTTTATGCTTGCTGGCAGCGGGAGGTAAGAAGCCAGATCTGTGAGATCTTTGCTCATATTAAAGTTGTGTTGTGTTGTGTGACACACTCCAAGACGGCAGATAGATGCCCCACAGGCCAACCGACTGTCGATCAGGCAGTAACGTTTCATGACATGATGCTAGCCGTCCCTTTAAATTACAGTAGGTCTGAAATGACAATTCCTGCACAACATCCAAAAAATATTTCCAGTAGGATGTCCTTTTAGAACGTAACCATGGAACTGTAAAAGGCTTAGAAAAATGCCACTTCCCTTAGTGGATGTGGAGCCCAGAATATCTGTCCAAATGCAACAGACGCCACTCTATTTGAATACAATATGTTCAAAATATCCAAAGGAATTACCACTTTTTGCCAGTTGTAAAATATATGACTGTAATTAATTACATAGTATTTATGTTGTATCTTTGTAGACGGTTTCTCATCATCACTGTCATCATTTCCACTGATGGTTATGACAGAGCCCTTTTAATAAGATTGTCTATTGATAGGGCAACATTCTCTGTAAAATGGTTTTTGCAATATTCATTGTGAACAGCACTATACAAATAAATCCTTTGATTACAATTGTCTTCTTTTACCATTGGTTAAAAAAAAATGTTTGAAGAACATATATTACATTATAATATTTAAATATTATTTTATAGAATTAGTACTTCAAAAATGTTTTATCACATAAGTGCTGTGTTAAATGCTAAAACTAAATCTCTATATTGTATACTGTTAGAGGCTAGTTTTAATGTTTATGACAATCTCTGCTTTAGCTCTGTATGGATTTCAAAATGTGACAATGGACTATATAAAGCATCATGTTCAGCTGCTGTTATTAACAGTGTTTACACTGTGTAGCTTATACAGTTGTTGACAGAGTTTTTATCATGTTGATCATGGGACAACAAAAGTCTCATAGAGAGAAAGGAGTGTGGAGAGGAGTGTGTGCATGGTAATAGTGCTTTCATAAACTAAATAAAATGAGGTCAGAGTAAAGTGCTGTAAAACTACCCTCCGACCTCCAGGACAGCTCTGTATTGCCTTCCTAAGTGCTTTGAGAAGAGTAAGAACCTCGGGAAGCAGCAATGGTGTGGTTGCTGGAGGTGCTGCTGTTTTCATGATCATCAGCCTTTTCCCAGACAGCAGAGATATCAGTTTTGACGGATACTAGTGCCTTCTCAGATGCGGAGATAGGGAATCAAAGAAGCATTGCAATTGAATAATTTTATATAAAATGTTTATTTTCAGTCATTTTATTTAAAGGACAATGCAAAGAACCCGTTTATTGACATTAAAGAGAAATTACTGACCTTACACATAGGAGCCGGATAATAATGGTCATTTTAAAATAAAGATTCAAAGGGCACTTTTTTTTGCCTCTGCTTGATGCAGTAGTTGTTTTATCTTGCAGAACTGCTTGCTTGCCTATGCATTATAGTTAGTTTAGTTATGGTTAGTTAGGTTTTAGTTTAAGTGGACATAAGTTCTGAAGCACCAAACCGTTTTTTAAGCAAGGGGAGAGCTTCCCAAAGGTCCCTTCCAAGGTGTTCCAGCCACTGGGTTCCATAGCCTATAGAGACTATACACCATCCAAACTATTTTAGGCTACTATTTTATTTATTGGTGTTTTATCCCTATAAAACTCTCTGTGTTTGCTTCAGTCCTTCAGCTGTAAAATTAATTACAAAATTTAATAACTACACTGTTTTACTGTTGAGTTGCAATTTAATAAGTTACAAACACACAATAAGTAACGAAACACAATTAATCTGAGTTAGTCAACTACATATACCACAATCCTTTGTTTCTAACCCGGAAGGAAATAGTACCGTGCGCGAACTTCGGAACTCAGTGGAATAAAATCCTTCCGGAGTCACTGCGGCTTCTCACAATGAAGTAAGTGATGTTTGAACTGAAAAATCTCGCGTACATATCTTTTCCATATGTTTCTGATTAACGTCAGTCTAATAAATTTACTAGAAACGTCAGGACTGAAACAGGAAGTTGAAATCTAAATAAGTGGCTCAGTTTTACAGTAACGTTAGTAAGTTAGCCAAATGCTAATTATTAATCTGCTAAAACCTGCACGTAAACTACGTTCCTTACTCTAGATTTAGTTATTCAATTAATACAGAGTAAAATAATCCTTATTACATGATAAGTTACTTTATTGACATATTAAATAAATGCTAAAACATGTAATTTTTCACGACTTCAAGAAGTCAATAATGCCAATCAGACGTTGATCTTATGATGCATAACTTATGCGACCACAGAACAATAAGTGGTGTACAGAAAATATACAAATGTATGCTTACTTTATCCCTGCTATTTATATGCAGTCCGCTCACCAAAGTGAAACTCATCAATGAGCTGAATGAAAAAGAGGCTCAACTTGATGTCAAAGATGCTGTGTCCTGGCATTCAGTCTATAAGGACAGCGCCTGGATCTTTCTCGGTAAGTGACTTCTTAACACCCTGGCTGGGCGCCAAAACCTAACTGGGTTTGACAATGCTGGACGTCTTCTTGGACCACTAAAATCTCTGCGTAGTTCAGGGGTTTTGTGTCCTGCCCCTGAACAGCTGAAGACTCGAGCTCTAACCCTAATCAAACACATCAGAACCAACTATACAAGGTCATTAGAGTTACTTGGAAAAAACTGTCAGTGTGTTGAAGCAGGGTTAGAACTGAAGTCTGCAGAACAGTAGCTCTCCACAGTGTAGACCCTTTTACAGCCCACGTGATCAAATAGTTGCGTGCGCATTTTGGCAACGGAAGTGGTGTTGTTCCCCATTGA
>JAUCNO010000425.1:4272446-4277446 GCA_032353835.1 Enteromius viviparus
CACACTGGCCATGCTTCCACCGCTCTAATGCAGACGCATACAGCTTGTTGGCGGGACGTTTCACCGCTTTGTGTTCCTGCACTTTGTACGCATACACTCACCGGAATTGCAGTATATGAAAAATGAATATCATAAAAAAAAAAAAAAACAGGTATTCGGTATGAAAAGGTATACCGCCCAGCCCTACCAACAAGTGTGATTAATTATTTGACAGCACTAGTCAATAAGATGTTTTTGTAATGTTTTTGGAGGTCCTTATGCTCACCAAAGCTGTATTTATTTAATCCCAATTACAGTAAAAACAGTAATATTGTGAAATATTGATACCATTTTAAATATCAACTTTCGGTTTTAATATATTTGAAAAAGTGATTTATTTCTGTGACGGTATAGTCAAATTTTTAGCAGCAATGACACCAGTCTTCAGTGTCACATGAGCTTTCAGAAATCATTGTAAAATGCTGATTTTGTGAAGTAATGTTTAATATTATTATCAGTGATTAAAATAGTTGTGCTGCATGCAATTTCATGCTTTCATGGGTATTTATGTAAAAGAGCAAAAAAGCAAAGATTTCCTAGCAAAAACAAATTCGTCATAACACCAAGGTTAATGTTTTGGAGAAATTTAAAAGGCCTTATTCTTAGAAATCAATCTTTTATAGGGATGCAATGGTATCAAAACTTCACGGTACGGTAATACCTCAATATGAATGGCACGGTACAATGGCTATGCTGTGATTTTGGCTCTATTTGCATGTAAAATAGAGTTAGAAGCAACAAAATATGTATTTTAACTGAAAGCTCTCCTCCTCTCAGCCGCTCGCTGAACAGAACAGACACAGAGGGAGGTGTAAACAAGGGCTCGCGTTAGCGCCGCAGTACCAGAGACTCGATGAGGTTTGTCCAAGAAGTCGCTAGATTTGTTGCTATTCGCTTTTAGGGAAAAATGTCACCAAGGGAGTCTAAAAAGTCGCTAAATTGGCAACACTGATTCTGTAGCGACAACTGACTGCAAAGAGTGATGGCCACACCTGGGCTGATGGGAATTGTAGTTCCTGCTACCTTCCGTGTGCTCCATTCGCCTGAGCAAACGTTTCTCAGAAGACCTGACGTTATCGCTTTATCGAGTCATGCGACCACGGTATTATAAAAAAATTTGATATTGCGGTATGACGTTATTTATAATACCGTAACATCGCTAATCTTTTACATTTTATAATAATTTCCTATAATCCACGAAAAGGCAGAAAGATTAGTAGCTCATACGCAGCAGGTTTTTCTGCAAAGAATTGATTAGTGGCATGCTGATGATGCAATCTGTCGAAAGCAATTTTGAAGTTGAGTCACTGTAAGTAAAGAGTGCTTTTTGTGTTGCATGTGAGAGACTGTCCGAGGAGTTCCTGCTTATGCAGAGCCTTTCAGTTCTGTCCATTTAAAAGGAAAATCACTGCACTCTTTGATGCTAGTTTATTCTCAACAATTTGCAACTACATAATGCAGTGCATAAACAGTGCTACAGTATATTGATAGTTCCTCTACACCGGTAGTTGCTGTATCTTCAGTTATTGCAGTGCATTTGCATATGGCCTAACTCTGCTCAGCATTTTTTGTTGCTCATTTTGCCTCTGACCAGAAAAAAGACTTTTAGTTGCTTTATTTACAAATAGCTGTGAGTGGCCTTTTGCATTTCATTATGCAATCCCCTAAAATAATAGTAAATACTGTGCAACAAATTCCATGTAAATAAGGGAATTCTGTGAATATACAATTTGAAGTTTTATTTCTTATGTAATTTTGCATTAGCAATTTCTTCTTTTTTATAAAAGAGCGTGTGTTTGTGCATGTGTGCTGTATGTCGTGTGTGTGTGTGTGTGTGTGTTCGTCAACTGTAACACTATATTCATGCTGTAAACTCAATGTTAATAAGCCCTCTGAGACATGCCTCACTAGGGAGAGCTGGACTGAGGAAGAGATTAGAGAGGTTGTTAAAACAGGAGTCTTAAATGGAGGAGTAATGCGAAGATAATTTGATTCACTCTGCCGGATAGCAGTGTCAATATTCAAAGTAGGAATATTATATGGATAGTTTGCGCTTGTGCATTCTTTCTTTCTTTCATCCTCGCCGTTTTCCCACAGACAAATAAATGGCTTTAAACAAACGAGAGGGACCTAAAAAAGAACAGTGAGTGGGAAAGGAGCAAATGTGCAGGAGGAGAGTTGAGAGTGGAAACGCATCAGGGTCGCTCGTGGGAGGTGCAGGTGCGTTTTATGAGGAGCGTGTTTTAAGTGTGTTCATGTTTTCCAGTCAGAGCTATTTTAAACGTAGAGAGCTCTCAGGGTGTGCATGATGCTTACTCACGCATCAACATAACACACCTGCTACAGGCAAAGATAAAAGGAGAGGAACATGAAGAGAGAACCGGGAAAGAAAGTGACAAGCAGAAGATCTCTCTCTTCTTGGTTGCTTTTGTCGGGTTTTCCCAGCCTTATTCCCACACGAGTTTTTTCTTCTTTTCCTCTCTCTTCATCGCTTCCTCCCACTCCACCTGCCGTGCACGTCTGTCTCTCTCTTTGGTAACAGCTTACGCTGCTTTCTGGGGGTAAGGGGCCAAAATTCCTATGCTCCCATCAAGGAAGGGAGCGTGTGAGAAAAAACGACAGATTAAAGAAGGAGAGGGAAAAAGAAAAGGAACTCTTTTCTATTTGCTGGTGGAGGACTTGGGATGCATGGCTTCTAGTGACCCAGATACACTCTCCCCATCCCACTATCCACCTGCCAAACACTGCAAGCTGTAGCCAGTTAAAGCAAAGGAAAGAGAGGGTTTGAGTACTAGAAACAGTGGGAATGAGGTGCATTTTGTTGACCGATGTTTTACTTGATTATTCCAATGGCTTTGGAGGTTTTGAAGAAACCATAATACCACATTTGATTGATTTTAATGCTAGAAAAGTTTTTGCTGAAGCTATAATTTATTTTTTCAATACAATACAAAACAATACAACCCTAATTATGGACATTTTAGGATGTTATTTTTTTGAATAAAATTAAAACCAAAGAAATTTCTAAGCACATGAGCAAATATTTTATTCACAATAGAATTGGATAACATAACGATTTTTTAAACTGAGAAACTTTACAATTCTATCCACAAAATGAGCTCATTTCAAAGTTGATGCCTGCTACAGTTCTCAAAATAGCTGGAACGGCAGCATATTGTGCAGCATCTCTTTTCCTTTTCAAAACAGTCTAAAGATGTCTGACTATCAAGGTTATGAGTTTCTGCAGTTTCAGTGTTGGAATTTGGTCACATTCTTGCCTGATATAGGTTTCCTTGCTGCTGAAGAGTTTGTGGTTGTCTTTTTTTTTATTTAAGGGTGTGCCAAATGTTCTCTATCGGTAAAAGATCTGGACTGCAGACAGGCTTCTTCTACTCTTGTACTACGAAGCCATGCTGTTGTAGTAGCTGCAGTATGTGGTTTTGCATGGTCCTTCTGAAATGCACAAGGCCTTCCCTGAATTGGATTTTGTCTGGAGGAGAGCAGGTATAAACCTTAATGTACCTTTCAGCATTAATAGTGCTTTCCAAAACATGCAAGCTGCCCATACCTTATGCTCTAATGCACCCCCATACCATGCTGACTGGAAGGTCTCCCTCCTGTTTAGTCCAGAGGACACAGCGTCTGTGATTTCCAACAAGAATGTCTGACCATAGAACATGGTCCTTAAATGAGCCTTTGACCACAGGACACAACAGCGCTTTTGGACTATCTTCACATATGGCTTTCTTTTTGCATGATAGAGCTTTGGCATGGCCGGTTGTGTTTACTGACAGTGGTTTCTCAAAGTATTCTTTTTATGCACTCTTGTACAGATTAGAGAGCTTCTGTCCATCTTTACTTTTGAGAGACTCTGCCTCTCTAAGACATCCCTTTTAAAGCTAACTATGTAATTATTACGTAATTATTACGTAATTATTTGCAAGATGTTCTCCCAGCTAAATCTTTACAAAATTGTTCTTGCTTTTTCAGCCTATTGTTGCCCCCATGCCAACTTCTTTTTTAGACCTGTAGCATCAAATTATAGTGGATATAGTGGGAGCTCATTTAGTGGATAAATGATTTTTAAATAATTTTATTCAAATTTATAAAACGCCCCACCATATCTGCAAATCGGGTTGTAAAATTAAATAAAATACAATAAAAAAACAGTTCCAAATTAAGCTGACTTCAAGATCTCATGCTCTACCAACTTCTAATAAACTAAGCATCAATAAAAGCTTCAATATTTAAATACATATTTGTTCCATTTTTAGTAAAAGTGGTGAATGTTTTAGCCTGTTAGCAGCAGTGCCTGCTGTTGAGAGAATGCACTGCCAGCAAAGCACAGAGGTCACAGGGACAAAGATGGTTTGATAAGTGACCAAGTTTCTTGTAGCGCATCAAATTTTCTTTTCACCATAAAAACAGATTCTCATCTTGGTGGGATTCATAACCTAACAAGTATGAAGTGAGAATGAAAATTACCACGTGTGAATGCATCTCCCATTACCCCAGAGTCACACATCCACATCTCTATACAGCAAATCCGTTTCAGAGATCAGAGACATTTGGTAGGCAAAACAAAATCAATTTGCAATATTAATGTTTGACTAGTCAACTAATTAGTTGCAGAACGAGCACTCATTTATTACTCATGCATTTCTCTAGTGTATATGCTAGTGTGACGCTCCGGGCCAGAACAGAGAATATTACTTTTTTTGTTGTTGTACTTTGTGTGTTTGTGTGTGTGTGAGAGTGTCTGCCCACGCACACCCG
The DNA here is from genome assembly GCA_032353835.1 of Enteromius viviparus. NCBI lineage: Eukaryota > Metazoa > Chordata > Actinopteri > Cypriniformes > Cyprinidae > Enteromius > Enteromius viviparus. Next base: position 4,277,262 of record JAUCNO010000425.1, read on the forward strand.
CTTGTATGTAAATGCTTGGAACATGGAAAAGCCTACTCTCATCCGTACCTTCTGTCTTTCCATCTGTTTGATTTCTGATGTGTGTGTGTGTGTGTGTGTGTGTGTAAGTATTTATCTTGGCTGTAAGTTTGTGTGTTTGTGTTTTCCAGCCAACATGAAGTATTTTACTTCTTTCGGTTAATTAT